>BMAV01002976.1:30404-43661 GCA_019973955.1 Trichonephila inaurata madagascariensis
TCTCCACTTCAAGGCCCAAATACATTTCGATATGGGATGAAGGAACGTTTCGCGTTCCGTTTCCCAAAGATGTCAAGCTTCTTCTTCAATTTAAGACATTCTCTGCAAGTGCAAGTGAATTCCTTCATGAAATATCGCTAGAAGAAATACCTGGATGAATTCACACGTGGAAGAAGGAACAGAAAACAGGAGGAGGGGCGTAGTTTGACCAGTGTTGCTGAAGAGTTCGAAATCAACAAAAGTTTCGTTTCGCACGCTTGGAAATCTTTCCAAACTATAGGTACATGAAGGTTGAGTGGAAAATAGAAAAGATTGGTGGTGGCTGTCCTAGGTAAAAAACTGCAGGGGATGACCGATATATTGATCTGCAGGTGAATAGAACCCGATACAAGTCAGAAAGCGCCATTGTTCAGCAACTGTGTACAGCAACAGAGCGACAAGTGTCGTGGCTTACTTTGACCAGAGTCCTTCACAAAGGTGGCCTATTTGCTCACTGTCCTGAAATCTGAATCCCTTTGAAAGTTGGCACCACTTAGAGCGGTGTAAAGAGCACAAAAACTGGACATCTAACCAATGGAGCCGTGTCCTCTTTACGGATGAGAGTCGTTTCGGTACCACAAGCGATTCTCAACGCCAGTTGATTTAGAAGAGGTCGGGACATGGTTCCGTCTCAGTAACATCATGGAAAGAGACCGTTATGGTGGTCCTAGATTTGTCGTCTGGGAAAGCATTATTCTGAATGGGAAGACTGAGGTCCATGTTTTCGACAGAGGTTTTGTAACCGGAGATCGCTCTTGTAAGGAGATGATCCTTCCCCATGGGCGTCTATTCCGTGGTGCTATTGGATCAGGCTTCATTTTTATGGATGGCAATGTATGACCACACTAAACTGCTGATATTCAGAAGCTACTGGAAAGTGAAGATATTATTCTAATGGATTTGTCAGCATTCTCCACTAATTTAAATCCCATGGAATATTTATGGGATGCTTTGTGGCCGGCTTTGTGGCCCAATTATATCCTCTGTAGAACACCCCAACCACTGAAACAGTCACTGATTGTGGAATGGGCATTCTTGCCTCAAGAACTGTTGGACAATCTGGTGACAAGTATGGAGAGACAGTGTGAAGCGAACATTAGAGTAAGAGAAGGACTTATCCCATACAAAGGTATATCTGCTCGTTGTTCCTTCTCTTGGACAGACAATCATGTGTAATGATACTATGTTTAATAAAGCATTTTTTTTGTTTGATTCCATACCTATGCATTGTATTCATTTTTGCGTGGCTATGCTTTCGTCATCGTTTAACTGCAAAACGCCGTCTTTCATTTCTGAATTTTATGTCTCTCAGATGATTATTCGTGTAGTTGTGGCAAAAAGAACACCTGTTGTTTAAGTTTTGCACAGGTATAACTAGCGACCAAGTTCATTAAAAAATCTTCGAAAATAAAAATACCATAATTTTAACTCATTTCTAGTTTAACCGTATATCCATTCTTTTTTTATTCACTATCATGTATTCCAATGTAAAATTGCGCATCAGTTGCTATAGCTTTTGAAAAACTTTTTTTTTGGTCTTGAACTCCTCAAATCTAATAGTTTCGTCTTTTATTTGTCATTTTGATTCATGTGCTTTCTTTATAATTGTTATTATTATTTTTCTGTGATTTTCATTCATTTTTCAATTTATTAAAATACCTTTTTTGCTTGTTTTTAATTTTACGTGTTCTTATAAATCGTTCGGTGGTTATAAATATACAAATATATTTGTTTACATAAATAGTCATCTGCTATCTAACTAATGAGAGTTTTCGTAATTAATTTGTAAAATAGAATTTGTGAAAAATATTTATTCCACTTTTTGATTCTGGGCATGAAATTTATAATTATTACTGTCTGATTTGCATCTTAATGTAATATCTTTTGTGTAATAAAGTACGTACGGGATAAAGTTGGCAATGTGACTTTTATTTCGTAAAGAAGTTTATAAAGTTCTGAGAATACAGTTAAGTAATAAAGTATTAAACTTTTTAAATTACATAAAGCAGAAAATAAAAAAATTAGTTAAATTATGTGATAATGAAATATTTCAAGTATTTATTAGCGAAAATGTAGCAAAAAAAAAATACAAATCTAAAATACAGTAGACATACTCCGAAATGAGAGAAATTTGTAAAAACTCTTATTAAAATGTTAACAAAAATTTAAATTTTCGAATGAAATTAGGAACACAAAATAAAATCTTTGCATCAAAAATGAATAAAATAGACAAAATTTGCACTTTATTTACAAAAGTTTTTGTAAAAACAGTTTTATCAAATACCTTAAAGATGGGTTGCTTCAGATAAAAAAAAATATAAACTTCTTCGAATAGTAATTAAAGAAAATTAGGTTTTTGTGCTTAACTGTGACTATGTAACTTGACACTTTTGGATTCCATTTTATTCTTCCTTTGATAGCTCTTATTTTTAATGAATTTTAGTTAAAATCCAAAGTACTTAATTAAATGTCATGATCTAGAAAAATAGTATTCAACTGTTATCTGTAAATAAATAATTCTTAAAAATCCACGTTAAATATTTGTTTTTATAGAAGTAGAAAAAAAAAGGTATTTATTTGTAAAAAATGTAATGTTTTTATAATTGCTATTTTTTATAATTTCATTCTTTTAATTTGCTTAAACTATATAATTAACATATTAATATTTCCAAAAAAATTCGATGCGCAAATAACTTAAGAGAGAAATTAAATTTATACTTAAATTAGAACATTTTTTCAGAAATATTGTATGTTTGTCATTTTGACTTAAAAATGAGATACGATTTTTACGAAGCTGTTTATTTTAAAAGAAAAAAGTAAGATTTATAATTTTAAGAGTAAAAAGTTCAAAAACGTATTAATTAAATAATTTTAATTAGGGACATTCTCTCTCTCTCTCTCTCGTTAGTTACAACAGTTCAGAATACATTACACGTAACAGTCAGATTATCTTGAATAATGTATTATTTGTAAAAACTTCAAGATTTATAATTGAATACACTTAAGTCTTTTTAACAGTGAAGTAAAATTAAATTTAAAAGAATTCGAATTACAACAAAATAAATTAATTATATGGCTAAATTTTTTAAAAAAATTCATAAGGATAACGAAAAAGAATTCTCGTATAAAAAGATTATGCAAAGAACTATCTGTAGAAAAGAAATATTTTTAATCGGATTCTCTATTTTTTAAAGATTTTCTGTGCCGTTATACATCCCTGAACAGTTGTGATGAGACTGAAAAATTGATTCTCCGTCAATGAATTTAAATCTTCTTGGGATTATTCAATTATTTAAATAATTTATTTGTTTTTCTGTTTACGTGACGTCTGATTAAAAATAAACATTTAAAGTAAATTAATATATTCTTTAGTTTTTTTTAAGTTTCTTATTTTGATAATTTCATCGGATTCTCTCTTTTTTTGAAATAATTAAATAAGTTAAGTATGTTTTCTAATATTTAATAAAGGAATAATATTTAAAACTTTAGCGATATGTAAAATTTTGAGTGTATTAGTATAAAAATTTATTTCCAAATATATTTAGTATCATTTAAAAGCATTTTAAAACATTTTAAAGATATTTTAAAGTTATACGGTACCCTGTACACTATTTTTTATGTATATATTTATACAAAAATATTTACATGTACCCTATTTATAAACATACATTTAAAATATACATTTTAGAAAAAAAGCACCACTTTTAAAGAAAAAACACAATTTTAAATTTTAAAAAATATTTCAAACTTTTAAAATTTTATTTCTCATAAAAATCTTAATGTTTTTTACTAATTTTTTTCTAATAATCTTAGAAGTATTTTTTACAGTCTGGTATATGGTATTTGTGTTATGAGGGACAGTTTTTATTTTTAGAAATTTTTTTTCGTGTCGTGTATACCTAACTTTGATGATTTTTTTAAAAAAAGTAACTATTCAGGTGAATCCTTTTTTCGTATACAGAATCGTCAAATATGTTATACAAAACAGCCAGAAAACGAATTAAAACTATGTTAAAAAAAACCCTTAATATTTTAAATACATGACTATTGTGAAAAATAAAAACATGAGGAAAAAGTATGTAACGATTTAAAGGTCAGTAAAATAAAAAAAATAGCTAAACGCAGTTCTAATTTCACTCTTCGCTTCCCCATACTGTTAAATAATTTGAATAGTTGTCTAAATAACGTAGCTAAGGTACGAAATTTGAACACATATTTAGAAAAGTCTCACAATTAAAATTAAATATAAAAAAATTCGATATTTTGGTCCTTTTTCGGGTAATGTGTCCCCTGAAGATGAAGCATGCAATAACTTATTTATAGGAATTTAGAAAATAAAAAAAAATATGTGCAAGTATTTGTTAGTGTGCGTGTGGGAGTGTGTGTCAAAAATTGAAACTTATTAAATGTAAATAATCCATCAAACACACTTTATTTGCAAATGTTTGTTTTAAATATTTGACTTCAAAACAAATAAAACGTGTCCAAGCGAATTTTACAGAAATAATCTATTATTGGATTATCTAACTCAAAATTCGTACCTTTTTACAATACTATCAGCTTACAAAACTTTTTCTCTCGATTCATATAAGCATCAGGAAAATATATACAGGAATATTAAATTCCGTATAAATCACAAAAAATAAAACTGTTTCTTCGAATTTTGAAGGAACATCTGTTTTAACAAATAAATGTTTATTTTTGCGAGTGAATTGTTTTTAAAAGATGCTAATACTTTTATTTATTACTGATGTTTAAAATTATGTTTTCCTTTATTTGAGAAGAAAATAGAAAAATATCGTTACATAAAATAAAGTGTATACGTGTTTCGATAAGAGCATTAAATTTATTCTATATCAAAAGAAATATGCATATTAAATAATATATGTTTTTATTATATATAGGATGGATGTCCCACACGCACGCATACACACACATACACTCAGACACAATTTCTAATCTAATGGGATAGAGCTTAAGAAAGAATTTAAAATATCTGTTTTCCCCGCTTAAGCTTATGTACATTATTTGAACATATAAATGATATGTTTTACATTCTGATATTCTCTTGAAAAATGTAGTAAATATTAATTTGTTATATTTTTACATAAAAGTATTTCCATTTAGGTTCTGACATTTTCTTCAAAAATTTACCAGATAAGGTTTAAAAAGTCTTGATAATATCAACTTAATAAAAGTATTTTATTTCCTTCTTTTTTTGCATTCTTATAAAATATACCAAAAGATTTTTATAAAACAATCCATGTAGGAAATTGAAAAGAAAAAATAAACAAAATCTTCCCATCTGTCGGATTTATTTTCGAATTACTAAAAATTTTGTATTCTGTGCTGATATACGAGTAATACCTTATTTAAATAGCATCTTTCTTTATTCAAAGTTATTTAATCTAATAGCCATGATATGGCTCAGTAAAAAGTATTTACAAATGAGAACTTTATATAGAGTCCTCTGATCTGATTCTAAATTACCTTTGTTTTACATAATTTAATTGTTGTGTTTATTAATTTTGTAGCAGTTCTTTATACGATGGTATAAAATATCATTTTCAAAGATAAGCTTATTTCTTTTTATTCTTAGTTCTGAAAATCCCTTATGTCAATCTACTTTCCATGATTTATAAAATAATATACAAAGTTGAAAACTTTTTATTATTAAAAATTGGAATAATACAGTGAGAGTACTGTTAATAATTACTGTTAATAGAGTTACTGTTAATAATTTATTTTTGATTTTTGTCTAGAATTATCACTTGTGAAATTAAAAATGAGCATACTTTTTAGGTAAATAAATAATTTTATGAGATGAAAAATCAAAATGGTACGTTAAGTATTTTATTTTGAATAAGTTTCAAAGAAGAATGAGTTTCTAAAAATACTAAAAATAATATAATTATACAATACTAGAAGAAGAATACTAAATATATACCAAAAAAAACTAAATTATCAACATCTACCGATGTAGACCAATTAGCGTGCAAAGTTTAAATCATGTGATATTCTAGAACTTTCTTAACCCCTCAATTGGTTTGCACATGCCCCGTACCAGGGAGGTGATGACCTTACGGCTACCGGGAGCTGGCTATAACTGGTTTGCCAGTACGCTATACGGGCATTGATATTTTCTTCTCCCTTTCTTTGATTTGTAGATATTTTTAATTCTTATAGTGAGATTATTAGTGCTAGTGCTTTTACGAGATGCACACACACACAGCAGTTTGTTCATGGTCCTGAAATAATCATTCAAAATTTTCTTTGTGAGGAAGATAGAAATTTAGATTCCTGAGAATATTATATAGGGAACAGGGATTGACGAGGCAATGTGCAGTTTGTTGCTTGAGAATAAATGAAAAGGGAAAGATACCCCCTCCCCACACACACAAAAATCTTCAACCGTTTGAAAAAGAGGGACGGACATGAAATTTTTTTTGTAAGTGTGAGAGAAATTCTTTTAAGATTTACGAAACATTCTTTATAGCATGCAGAGTGTGCTTATAAAAAGCAAACATTTGGGTTTTTTTGTGTTCCGCTTTTATAAAATAATATATACACTGTGAAAATTTTCAAATTGAAAATTAAAATAAGATTAAGAATTTTCACATTCTGTTAAGTATTATGCTTAATTATATACAATAAAAAAAATGTGCCTTTTTTTGGAACACATTTTGGGCAAAAAAATTGATTACTTAAGGTATCCGACTACGTTCGGAACCGTGATTTTGCAAAAGCATATAAATGGATAATATTTATGATATTTAGTGTCACTTAGATTAGAAAATGTATATAAAATTGTTTTAAAAATAGTATTATAATAAAAAATTATTTAAGTACACTATTTTGACAAAAAAAATGAACATAGAAGGACCCATTTTCAAAATATTCTCCTTTTGTGAAAAATGCTTCTATTATAATAATATTTTGCCTGTATATAGCTCAGACCTCTGTACAGATGCTCAACTAGAATTTTTGAAATATATAACTTAGAAGTGGGTTTATCCGTGTTTTACGACACAACAGAGGGGATAAATTTTAAGAAAAAAACGCCGATAATTATTTCAATGGGTTGTAACTCTGAAAATAATGTGAATTTTTCAAAAATCATAGTTGAGCCTCTGTAAAGAGGTCTGAGCTATATACAGGCAAAATATTATTATAATAGAAGTATTTTTCACAAAAGGAGAACATTTTGAAAATGGGTCCTTCTATGTTCATTTTTTGTCAAAATATTGTACTTAAATAATTTTTTTTGTCTAAATATTCTTAAAACACTTTTATACATGTAGTCTAATCTAAGTGACACTAAATATCATGAAAAGTATCCATTTATGCGCTTTTTTAAAATCACGGTTCCCCGAACGTATGAAGATTTTTTTTTCTGGATTAAAAGCAGAACACTTTTGTCCGTCTTATACTTTTCTCGCGTATGTTCGTGCTTTTGGTGCTTTTTTTATGTTTTGTTGGATATATTGCTCGTATATATATTGCATGTGTGCCACCTCTAAAATATCAAAGACAATAAAAGAATGTGTCATTAACATGCTTTCCTGAATCCTTTCGACACGATTACATCCAAAAATTCAACCTCTTTTCGTTTATATGTACCCCATACTCGAAAATTCCGAGAAGATATTTTAGATTTAGTTCATTATTTTTCTCTACCAATTCCTTATCTCACCAATTCTGTTGGAAATATCGAATTTATTTTCATCGACAAAGGTTACTTTATTTCAATAGGATAAAGGCTTGTTTATCCTAGATTTTGCAAACGCAAAGTCAACGTTTTGCTACCTCACTTGAATTTTGTTTCTTCTGGAAAAAAAGGCCTACATATTCAACTGATCTGATTTTTAATATTTCCAGTAGAATTCAATGGAGAATCTCCTTTTATCTTACTTTGGCATTATTATTTTTTTTATTATCTTTTTACTGTAAGCAAAACCGTTAGATCTGTTAAATTTATCAGATAAGCAGAGAGTATTTCACACTGAATTTATCATTTTTGCAAAGAACAACAATTAGTTTTAATGAAATTAAATGTTTCTTCGTGAAAGCAAACTAAATTGCTTTAACTTCGATTTTTTTTAAAAAATAAGGAACTTCTGATGTCAAAGCATTACTTAAGAGTTTCTATAAAATTAAAAATAATTAGCAACACAAAGATGAAGTAATGTTTTGAAAAAAAAAATTGTCATATTTAAGATGTTTTGCGGAAAATTCTCTCTTTTTTAGCATAGCTGACTGTAATTACATTTTTTTTATAAATTTGGATTGTCATTTTATAAAAACTAATGTATACTTTATGGTATGCCCAGTGGTCGAGTGTTAGCGTATCGCGCTTCCCCGCCACAGTTTCGGGTACTATTTCCGAGCTGGGCAAGATCGACTCAGACTTTCATCCCTTCAGTAAGTTGATAAATGAGTACCAAGCTTACTTGGGAAGACAAACTGACCACTTGGCCTGAATATCTGCTCATACACCTCTGTGCCCAAGGTCATGAAAACTGAGATGGGCACAGTAGGCCTTGGCCCACGTGGGCTGTTGTGTCACTCAGTAGTTTAGTTTAAGGAATCAGACCACATTCGGGACCGTGATTTTGCAGAAGTCTACAAACAAATTTCATAAAAATATTAATATCACTTAGATCAGAATACACATATCAGATTGTTTTCAGAATATTATTGCAATAGAATATTATTTAAATGCAATATTTTGGCAAAAAAAGAACTAAGAATTACTTATTTTCAAAATATTTTTCTTTTATGAAAAAGGCTTCTATAATAATAATGTTTTGCCTATATATAGCTCAGACCTCTGTACAGAGCCTGAACTAGGATTTTTGAAATATATGACTTAGAAGTGGATTTATCCTTATTTTAATGCATCAGAGAGAATAATTTTTAGGAAAAACACACCTATTATTTTTTTGAATTTGGTAGTAACTCTAAAAGTAATGTGAATTTTTCAAAAATTCTAGTTCAGGCTCTCTGGAGATGTCTTAGCAAAATATTATTATTATAGAAGCATTTTTTTTTTTCATAAAAGGAGAATGTTTTGAAAAAAAGGTAGTTCTATGTATACTTTTTGCCAAAATAATGCGTTTAAATAATTTTTCATTCTAATAATAATATAAAAAAAATTTTATTCGTGTATTCTAAACTCAGTGACCCAAAATAATAAAAAAAATATTCATTTGTAACTTTTGCAAAATCACGGTTCTGAATGCGTAGTCGGATGCTTTAAGGCAATGCTCCGCAACCCCCGGTCCACGGACCGGTAGCGGTCCGTGGATCAAATACTACCGGTCCACACAAGAAACATTGAATCATTTCCCTTTTATTTACTGTGATATATTTTTCTTAGGTTTGGGCTACCTTTTATGAAAATCACTTAATATATTCCTTGTTAAATCACTTTATATTCATTTTTTGGTGTAGCTATATTTTATTCAAGAGTCACGATTAAATACAATTAAATTAAAATTATTAAATCAAAACAGCCTAAAATATAAATAATCAACATCCTCCCCCTCAGCGGGCCGCGGTAAAATTAACAAACATTGACCGGTCCGCGGAAATAAAAAAGTTGCGGAGCACTGCTTTAAGGTATCCGACTAGGTTTGGAGATAAATTTTTCAAAATTGACTTTCTGAAAAATTTTACCATTTTAAAGAACATAAGTAGGCTTAAAAAGTCATAACTATTAAATAACTAACATGTGTATTGCCCTTTTTTTGAAAAAAAAAAATTATTTTTTTAGGAAAATTTAGCAAAATTTTTTAAGTTAAGAAAAACGTGATGAATACAAATAAATTGCACATTATGCAATTTTAACGTCATTGATATACTTCTTGATTCCTCTGAAGTGTCACAAACCGCAGGATAAAAAATATTTTAAGAAATTAGTATCATAATTTATTTTCTTTTGGATTATTAACTTTGAAATGAATTTTAACTAACTATGATAAGAATTGTAAAAGTCATATTTACGGTGTTGAATTTTTTTAACGATTGTACATCAGCTTTGTTAGATGACAGTCTTTAGAAGAATCATGTATCGAACACGAGGCTTAATTAGTGATACGAACAAAACTTTTGTCCCTTCATGAACTGTACTTTTTCATCAGAGATAACTAAATATCATTAGAATCTATTACCTTAGCTATCAAAGTCAATTAAAACTATAAATAATACTTATAAATTAAGCAATTTATTTAAAGTTTTTACTTTTAAAAAATAAGTTTGAATTTAAAATAAACAAATACTAAATATTCTCTTTGCATTCTTCAAGTTTAATTTTCCATTTTCTTACGAGTTTATTTCAGATGTGGATTCTCAAGAGATTATTTATTTTTAGCGGTACTCTTTGCCATTTATACGTCCAAAATTAGTTATCTTTCTCATTTATTTTCTCTTTTTTTTTTGTATTTCCATAAAAAAAAAATAACGCACGAAGATGAGTGTGAAGTAAAAGTCTAATTTCGGAAAAGGAGGACCAAGCAATGGCAGTTTTTTGGCTCACAACGACTCTTTTTTGAGAGAAAGAGAAAGAGGGGAAAAAAAATTATATTTTTATTTTCCCATTTTTCTCAAAGCTTCGTGATTGACACGCTATGAATGCGAGTCTAATGAGAGTCTTCCTTCGAAAAAGTGCGTGGCATAAATAAATGGACCTTTTTATCACGCGCAGTGATACACCAAAGGCCGACGGAGAACGAAAAAAAAAATAATAATACAAAAACTGAAGAAATTCTAAAGGGGAGGACCACGGAAGGGAAAAAAAA
Source organism: Trichonephila inaurata madagascariensis (assembly GCA_019973955.1). Classification (NCBI taxonomy): domain Eukaryota; kingdom Metazoa; phylum Arthropoda; class Arachnida; order Araneae; family Nephilidae; genus Trichonephila; species Trichonephila inaurata. Next base: position 41,243 of record BMAV01002976.1, read on the forward strand.
AGTTTAATTTGTGTGTTTTTCTTTTACTTCGTCATATTTCATTTTTTTATTCGGTGCTCTTGTCAGGTAAAATAGTTTCTTCTGGCTATTTTTTTTAAAAAAAATTTACCATTATTTTTTTCCGTTGTCATTGAGACAGGGAGAAAATGTATTTTGATATACTTTTTTACATTTTCCAACGAATTTATGATTATTATTGCTTTTCTTTTTCTAATTTCGGAGACCTGTATCAAGGGGGGACTGGGACTTTTTGTTGTCATGTCGTAATACGGCGTAATTCTCACGCATAAAGTTGCTATTTTCGAAAAACTGAGAGAGCATCTGTTTGTTTGGAATAGGATTCAAATGAAGTTTAGAGAATTTTCTACCTTTTACATTTTCTAAAATAAGTTCAGCGGAGTATAATAAAAGATTTAAATTACTTACAAAAGCTTCTGAAAAATGTTATTTACACATAGTATAAGGAGAGAGACATTACTTACAACTATAATTGACAATCTACTTTGAAATTAACACTATTTGTAGTAAAAAAAAAAGCCTTTGAATTTACTATTTGAAATCCCATTAAAAAGTTGGATGGTAAAAATCATTTAAAGGGCAGTTCATAAGTAATTTTCTTTCGTGTTACTTGTAAATATAGCTGTTTTTATTTACATAGAGATGACATAATATGGAGTTCGCGGTATATTTTATAATAGCACTTATTAAAATTACAAATTTGAAAAAAAAACTTTAATATACATATTTCAATTAATTTAAAATGTATTCATTTATGAGTTTAATGTTAAGAGACTCTCTTTCAGATTTTTTAAAACTTTAATCTTTGGAACATAAAATAAATAAATAAATAAACTTCTTGAGGAATGTTTTTTATACGTACTTTTCATGATAAAACATTTATCTAAATATTATTCAAAAAATGTGTTTCTGTCCATGATGCTGGATAAAAATATTTTCATTAACAGAAAAATCCTTTTTATTCTATTTCAAAACATTCTATAGACTATTTACAATTTATTAAAATGTAAATATTGGTTTTAGCAATTGAGTTGTTGAGCTATACATTGAAATATCTCAATTGGTAAAATAAAAACTAAAGGACACACCGAAGAAAAAGCATAACTCTACAACAACAAAAAAATGAAGAGGGGTTTATACATCCCTTTTCAGAAAATGCAATTATTTCTACAAAATATTTATGCTAAAAGAGAATTTTTGTTTTTGCCAAATCTTTTTAACAATCGACTATAATAACATTAAAAGTAGCATGGGTGGTCGCAGTAGCGGGATGGGTACGGTCACGACGTCGTCGTCGAGTCACGATTAGAAATCTAGTGCCACTGAATATCCGCCGTGTGGAGGGGCTAATATGTATTACATCTGTCGTGGTTGAAAATTGTCACGTTGACACGATGTGAAAGTTTGAGGGTGCCAGCTGGGGTCTCATCCTTGTCATTTGACCAGGGTTCAAAATTACGAGGTTCCCAACCCAAAGCTCTCGAGTTGCTCCAGAGTGGGATGTTAATCCAATTATAATAAAATCAAATACAGTCGGATCCCGATTTAGCGAACCTCTATTTAACGAATTTTGCGATATAACGAATTTTTCTCTTTCTCCGATTCAAATTATTACAACCGACTAGTGGTTGATGGTGTTTGGGGGTTCGAGCTGAGATCAGCCATAGCAAGTTTTAAATTCAAATTTATCAAATAGACATTATTATTCAAATTTATAAACCTAATTTATTATTCAAATTTATTTACCTATAATTTATTATTCAAATTTATTTACCTATAATTTATTATTCAAATGTATTTACCTAATCGACACAGCTAAAGGTAGGAAATGCACTAAGTAAATAATTAGAAGAGCAATCACACGGCTAAGGATACTTAACATATAAGTATAATCTTCTCCATTTACTCTTGGTGCACTCTAGACCTCTACGGTAAAATTCACCGTAATTATCTCTCTAATTGTACAACCTCCCGTCGTAACTCACACACACACACACAAGCCCAATTTTATCACTTTTATTCTCCAATAAACAATAATCGACCATCTAGTGACTATTCGTCGACTAACATCGCGTACCTAAATGTCAACGCTTTAATAGAATTACTCATTTGAATAAACAAGTCTTTTTCTTTGAAAGAAAATTTGCAATAGAACATACAGTTAAAGAGAATAATTTTAACTCAAAAGCAATAGACCCAGTGGTGCACACAAGGGGGCCCCCCCAAAACCCTTGATTTGTTTTCCGATTGACTATAATTCTAAGTATATTGTACGTAAAATTTAATTAAATAGTTGTTATTAATGATTAAGTTTATTAATTAATGCTATTTATTTATTCAATAATTAGTTTTTATTTTGTTTTGTTCCCGAAAATCGACAAAATCAAAAGGAGCCTGATAC
>BMAV01002976.1:57209-103274 GCA_019973955.1 Trichonephila inaurata madagascariensis
TTTAAGAAGTCTTAAGACATCCCTGTGTGTGTGAGAACGAAAAATATTTGAAAGTTTAATGATTTAGAGTACCTAATTTTTCAGCAACTGAATTGATTTTGCTACTTTTAAATTTGAAGGAATATTTGAAATATTTTAATCACTAATTTCAAGTTATTTGTTTAAAATAAAAACTTGTTCCAAAATGTGTTCTGAATTTTTTCTTTTCATTTCAAATCGTATAAGTTTTCATAACAGGGCAGATTTCTTTAGAAGGATTAATCCATGTTATTTTCTTTGCACCTCACAAAATTGTCATGATTACACCTAACAGGTATTTAAACTCCTTTATAAGCATTCATCATCCACCTGAATAGGGCAAGAAATCTTTTCTTGTTATTATATAAAATATAATGACCTTCAGAACAAAAAAGTATTTCAATGCATCATATTTTTCTTGCATCTCTTTCCAATGAACAATAGCTTTAACAACACAATAAGAATACACTTGTCCCCACCCTAACGAAGCAGCAAGATCGATAACCAGAAATTAAACCCTTAAATGCTTCCTTCCCCAAACCCTAGAATTTTTCTGGTCTTCTTTTTTCTAAAAGCTTTTTTATACTTCAGCGCAGCTCTATTGCTCTTGACATGCTCTGGGAGTGATATGACAGCTGAAATTCAATCCAACCGTATTAAGGCGTCCATCCTTCATAAACTCGATGTAAAAGGAACGGAATTTAGTAATTGAACTTGAGGAAATGGCGAAATGAAGAAGCCCGCTTTTGTACCTAAGGTTTTTCTTGCATCAGCCTTGACGTGTAATTGGCTCATGGGAGTTTTTCGTTTGAAGCTTTTGTATTAATGTAGATCAAAGAAAAGAGGAACTTTCCTTGTTGAAAAATAGCGGGTTTAATTATAATCTTAATGAGGTCAAAGTTATGTATTTATTTATGATCTAATATAATTGCAATAATTTAAAATTTTGCCGTCTGGAGTTTTAATGAATTATAACTAGAAAGAGGTACACATGAGTTTCTTGACTTTTGATTCAATTTCAGCCTGACTATGAAGTCGCAAATTGAATTTATATTTTCAAAAGTATTTAATTCAAATTGGTTCTTAGAATTGCATATTTAACATTAAATTCCAATATTTCTAGGAATAAACTTTTCGTACAAAAAGCAAATATTATACAACATATTATATTGTAAATATTAATGTGCATTACCAGTGGCTTACACAAAGGGGGTCCCGGGTCCGGAAACCCCCCAGAGCCCTTGAATTTTTCGATTGATGATAATTCTATATATGTAATAAGTAAAATTTAATTAAGTATTTAAAATTAACAATTTATTTTATTAATTAATGCTAATTAATCAAAAGAATACGTTTGGCGTCTTATTGAGGTATGATACGAAAATAGTGGCCTTTTCATCCTGGACCCCCCTTGAAAAACTCTTGAGTGCGCTACTATGTATTACCATGCACACATGACCTTTCTCTCTATTTACCATTTTTATTTAGCTCCTTTTTGTTGAAATCGCTAGTGATTTTGACTGTAAGTTGCATACAATTGTATGTTGAAAAAATGTGTATTTTTTTTTAAAATTCTGTTCTCTTTTCAAAATTTTTTTGTTTAAATAAATATATGTTAGATAGTTTACATTTTATAAGTTCCACAATCCTTTTTTTTATTGTTTAATTTTCACACTCATTTTTTTTCTTCAATCGATTCTAGTTCTTTCAGAATCCTTGTTCATTTTCCGATGTCGGTTTTATGCAAATGATCAGAAAGTGAAGAGAACTGCATTTTTTTTAATATATAGAATGTTCTTCTCTGAGATGTAGTAAAAAAAAAAATTAAATAAATTACAATATATATGAGTGAGCATGTGGTTTATATATCATTGTCTTTTATTTTATCTAGTAATTAGCGATAAATTTGAAATGGTAATCACCAAATCTTGCTTTTGCTTTAGTAATTATTCGCTATATTTGCTTTAATTAAAGCTTAAACTTATTCCTCTTGTATTTTCAATTCCTGTCCTAATTATATAAGTAAGCATAAGTATTATATAAGTAAATTATATACGTATACAAAGTGTTTAATTAAACTTAAGTTCAGTGTATGAAATAATAAACAATTTACAAGTGTTTTAAACCAAAGAAAAAGCGACCATACCATCGAAGACCTTACCACCCAAACTCAAAATCTGGCAATCACCTACACTGAAGGCTCATCCGATTCAAATCTTGATAGAGGAGGTGAAGATGTCTTCTTTATTTTTCCATACAGAGAGCATGAGTACCATAAAATTCAAGTAGGAAAAATCGCATTCAACTACACATGCGAACTAATAGCTGTTGATGCGAGGCCATTAAATTATATTTTCAATCTAAATAACCCAAGTTCAGATTTGCTTAATCGCATCATGGCCAATGTTAAATCAACAGATTTTAACTAGAATAATTACTCAAAGATTAGACGAACATTAATTTAAGTTATAATTAAATTTATTATTACACTTTTTTAAAATTTTACATTTACAAAAAAGAATACAATAATAGAAAACTTAGCTTTAAATGAGAATGAGAGTAGCTTAGCTGACCTGCGTCCATGGGGGTAGCAATTGACTTTCCTCTACATGGTGTTGTGGAGTGGAAGTTGGATGGGAAAAAATTCCCCGAAATGGACGCGCGTTTCATTAAATAGTGAACCGAATCACTTGTAAATTTTTGGGCAGAACTCACTACTGTCTTCCGAGCTGAGTCTCTAATTGGATATTCCTAATCGCGCAAAGTTACATTCTATAAGATTTATGAGATTTTCGACCTCAATAAAGAACCCAAGATCTTGACAGACCCTTTCCGAAGGAATGTGACGACATTCGGTCAAGGAGGACTCATATGGAAATTACCAGAAAAAAAGGGGACCATCCAGCCTCCCATCACTATCATTAGTGCATTGGAAGTTTTCCTTTCAAAAAGCTTCCAGGATTCCAGCGGCATTATCATCTTCACATACTCAAAATCCATGCTGTAAACCATCGAAAATAGAAAGTGCCAATTTAGCCACAAAATCATCTATTCCATCGACAAAATCATCACAAAAAGAGATCCTGCACGTCAACAATGGATACCAGTCCAAGTAAACATCCTCGGTAATGAGAAAGCCGATGAACTTGCCAAAGAATCTAGAGTTTGCCCCTAATCATCTAACCTCACGACCCTCGTCGAAGCCAATGCAATGGCTAGCCGAAGACTAATCAACAATAATTTTAAATATTCCATCCCAACTCTCAATAGTAACCGTACAATAGCATCGATGATAACTAGATTTAGAATAAAGCCCGTAAAAGGAATGTAAATCTCAACTGACGGACAAAGAAGTTACACAAATCACTGCTCTAATGTTCAACTGTCTCCACAGCATACCCTCAGTTGCCCAGCAATTCAAGATCAGCCCAGAAGACCCAGAAGATTTGATCTTCTCCGATGAATCTGTTGAGGTTCGGAGCGATCTAAAGCTTTTTTTTAATCAATCTGCACATCATGGGCACGCCCACAACAACAAGTGTTTTAACCCAAACTTATAACTACGCAATATTGATTTGCTGAATAATTAAAAAAATTATTGATCAAAATTAAAACGATTTTAAACAAAATAATTTATTCTAAAAACGGTACCTTGGAAAATATTTGCGGATCTCTAGCCACGGTTTCTTAAAATTCCTGTGTAAAATTATCTTATACTCAAGATTTGTCTGTTTAACTTGCGAACATTTCCTGCTGTTTCTGTGGAATTCTAAAGACTGCTTAAAACAAGGAAAGAATTATAATTTTGAATCACGATCAGATGACGAATTCAACACCTGAGTTATCCACCTATTTTTTGCATCCAAACCATACCTATGTGAGGACTTTAGAATCCAAAAAGATTTGTTGTTGTTGTTACTTATACCATCTGATCGACAGTAACATTAAATCAAGCTCCACGAAATTCTTCGCGAAAAAGGGTTAGATTTTTACGTCTGTCATTATCCTTAGCTTTGAGCACCATGCAGGTGACAGAACGAATTTTTGCTTTGTGCCACCCCAATATTGAGGAAGAACATCCTGGGGGGGGGGGCCGGGCCTTCCACCTCTCTTTTTCTTCCACCAACCTCACGTGAGGACTCGCGGCTCGACGGCTATTTAGAGTACCCCCATGCAGCGAAGGCACTATACATTTACAAACATCCATGCCTTCTCCGGGATTTGAAACCAGGCTCTACGGAACCGTAGTCAGCGTCACTTACCACTATACTGGATGGGCGGTGGCTCACAAGATTTAATATGCATCAACCTCAATTACACAATGGTCATTGTTTGGAATTACGAGACTTCATGTGCAAAATAAATGCAGTCTATATATTATCGGTCTAATATATTAAAAGCTAGAGTGCTTCTATTTTGTTAATTGCATAACAATGAAAAAATGCATAAAATGTAAAGTATATCATTAAAACTTAGCAGTGGCGTACACTGAATGGCGTTCAACTGAATGCTTTAAAACGTGAGAAAAAAACCTTTTCAAGTTTTGACACAAGTTTTGACGCCAAAAATGATGCCAACGTGGCTGTGTATTTGTAATTCTTCAAATAATTAGTTTTAATCAATTAATTTTTATTAATTATAATTAAATTACTGTATTGTCATCCAAAATAATCATGTATATAAATTTTCAGCTCAATTGAGCGTTTTAAAATGTATTTTATTAATGTATGAAAATTCCACCAAGATAAATAAACAAATAAATAAATATATAGAAAGAGAGCGTGAGCTAATAGTAGGAATTGAATAAGCGTATAATACAAAAAACTTTTTTTGGTTTTAATTTGAGAAACTTTTTTAAGAATCTTAATATATGAAAATCTTTGCTACATTAACCAATTTGAACTTTTATCTGAATTTTACAAGAAAAACAAGTGCAAGTATAATGCCAGTTTTGAATTAAACGAAGAACACGTGTTTGTATTTATCATGTGAACTTTATGAATTGAGCCCATTGGTCAAATAAGGGCAGAAAATAAGGCACTCACACTTTTTAAGAAAAGATGAGCCGTTGAAAATGTCTGTTAAAATACCTTTCAGTCGATAGAATTTGTCATATTACAATATCTGATATAATAATAAATCAGTGCTAATCAATATTAAACTTTAAGTATTTAAGACCCAAAATACAATCATAATTTTTATTGCGCCCCCTCAATATAACATCAATGTATTGAATTCAATAATATTATAATTTGAAGCGAAAGCTAAAGTACGACTTGAATTTCTTAACTGCCACCGTCGTACATAAGCGTCTTCCTCAGACAAAGTCGTAACTGCCCCGGACTTATATATACGTCTTAACAAAGTAAATTCTTTTCTATGCAATACTATCCATAAAATTATTCCGAAGGCTTTGGAATGCAAAAAAAGTACCTTGGCAGAGTGTTTGCGAAGGATTTACTTCTTTCAAAGGATTTGCTTATTTATATATTCATTTTCTCTCCCCCCCCCAATACATCACATACTCTCGCCTACGCGAGAAAGAGTGGCATTGGGGAGGGAATAGCAGAACTTCTAATCAGTAATTAAATAATTAATTATAAGCCGAACAAATTATCCAGAACAGTATTAATTTTTGTATGTAATTTTATATATGACAAGCCCATGGGGTCATTGGTAATTATTTAATTTGTTTTTAACCTAGTACTTATTTATTTATTATAAAATACATTGTGCAGTACTGATACATTTAAAGTGTATTATATTAGTGTGAAAGTGCATTTTATTTTTTATTATGACAGAATGTATTTTGTTTGTTTATTTTCAGTAAATTAATAATTTTCTTAAAATTATCTTTTGTTTTCGACTTTTCAATATGCTCGTGCCTCTTTCGTAGAGTTGTCACGTTCACTAGGGAGGGCTCTCCACAGTTTGAGGAACGCTGCATTAAATGTTCTTTATTATTATGATATTATTGAGATATAACGGGACCTATAAACTCTTCGGGATCTAAATGCAGAGTTTTATCCCGTTAAGAATTAATCAATCTTATTTCACGAATATATATATATATATATATATATTCTCATAATTAGAATTGTGAAAATTCGAGATTATAAAAATTCAAATACATTAACATTATTTCAATCGAATATTAACCATTACTTATTTATTTTTTTCATTTCATATTTCTTTATATCGACAGATATCTATTCTCCCATGCTTGACTTTCCAGGATCCATCCCAACTGCTTAACATTTACCTTGATTGCTATACATCATTTGAATGAACCTTAACCTGACATTACAAAACGAGAGGGCGAAATCGACCATCAGTACACACCATCACCAAATCTCTGCATAGCATTCATCATTCCCCCATGGTTTCAACGCTCAGTCTAATCTCACCGCTTACAAGACGTACAATCAAACGCAACTGCAACACCTTGTCAACAACATTCACCGGAGGGTACTTAAAGACCTCCTTACTACTCATAAAATGTCCCTGGAGGATTTCGGAATGGGGGAAAGGACAGTCCCAAATCCGAAATTATGAGAAAACGACTTTTCGAAGAGTTGCCTTCGTGACCTCTGAGTCGACAGATTCCCCTATCGAGATCTTGATCAATGACTTGGAGAAAGGACGGGACTCTCAAAATGTGACATCTCTGGCAATTTGCCCGTAATTTATGTGTCTCAGAATGGCAACATGACTGATAGAGAGTGGTCTGATAAAGATGGCGGATGCTGGTGCAGATTGGGTTTGGTTGACTTCAAATTACTTGCTTGTTTGCTGAGAAATCAAGGAAGAGATAAGATAAGTAACTGTAAACACATCCTTACGAAAGTTTTTAAGTCAGCACTTTTATTAATATTTTTTCTTTTTTTAGTTAAAAATTGTAAGCGTATATTTAACAGGAAAAAAAATGAAAAAAGGATTTTTATACACAATTTTTTATAGGTTGTTAGGAATTATTGTCATTAAAAATTTTGATAATTCTCATGTAAATCTACTACACAGAAAATTAAAGCTAAAAATACAAGAAAATAATAGAAGCTCTAATGCAAATTTACAAAAACAATCAAAGTAGAAGAAAAAATATCAGTACAAAACCTCGAGTTGAAGGAATCGTCACTATCTTCTAAACCAGGAGTGCTTAAACTTTTTGGTGGATGGCGACCACATTTTTGGTAGAAAAATCTTGCTCGACACCATAAGTATTGCGCAAAGTTTACGCCCTCTGGGGTACATCTGTATGTGTTTTTTTGTAATATAATATTGTTTTACAGTAAACATCAGGGGCGTAGCTACCGCCGTATCAGCCGTATCAATGATACGGGGCCCCCAAAATATGGGAGGAAAAATTGTTAATATTGAAGGGGCCCCAAAAAAGGGCGCGCGAGAAATTTCGATATGGCGCCCACTCAAGACTAGCTACGCCAATGGTAAACATCCAAAATAAGTTTTTATTTTGAATATAACGATATAGAAATTTTAGATAAAAAAAACATTATGCAATGTAATTATATGGTAATCTATACATAAACTATAATCTGTCTATAAGTGTATTATTTTGAGTTCAGTTCTGAGATCATCAACTCTCATTATCAACAATATTTGTAGGATTTTCGTATCAATGGGTGAGGGAATATTAGCGTCGCACTATTCAGCTGCACTAGGGCCTTGTTCGACGGACCTCGTAATTTTGAACCACGGTCAAGTGACGAGGATGAAACCTAAGCTGGCGCACCATTTTCCTAACTTCCACACCAACGGAAGACGTTTGATCCTAGACATATTTAAAGTGCATCGACCTTCTCTACACAGCGGGTCTTCAGCGGTACTCGGCTCGAATTCATGACACACCAGCCACGAATCCGTTACCTTGACCACTAGGCTACCGCGGCCTAAGTATCAATGGGAATGATGTGCTTGATTAATTATAATTATGTTATTAAATCTGGGAATAATATTAGACATCGCTGGATGAAGTACTTCCTTAATATTCTTATATTATTAATACTTCCTTATTCTAAATAAAAATATCAAGTAATATAAAAAAAATTTTAAAGTCAATTCCTACTTTGGTGGTACCATCTGTTGCAACTAGTAGTAAGTTCATCAGAAACAACGCAGAATAAACTTTAAATTAACAATTAAAACTTAATTAATGATTAAATATTTGAAAAAACTGCATTAACATCAAGTGTCGTCCCCTGCAAGTTTAAAAAATGTATTTGAACTTGAAACGATGAATAAAAAGTATTTTATAAACGATTGAAAATTTTAACAAGATATATATATATATATATATATATATATATGAAATATTTCTATAATATTTCTGGAGAGTTGTAATGACAACTATAATGTCGTAGCGAGTAGATGGTACTGTAACGAAAAAACAGGGCGCGGCCGGTGATGACTGATTACTGTATATTAGATACATTTTCTATGCTGGTTGATGTTGCGTATTCAATGTTATTGACGAGGCAATCTTGTGATTAGTAAACCCAGTTTATTGCACAACGTGAAACACATAGGCATTTTAAAGACATAAAGCATAGATGTCACTATACAGAAAAAAGAAACTACGACAATGCAGAAGGCTACATGATTAAAGACACAGACAGATGAGAGAAGAGAGCAGGATTTCCAATGATCTCGGTATTTATACCCAGCGGGAAATCATATGATTTGGTTGGGGGGGGGGGGGATGTAGTTCCAGAAGTCCCTGTTAGGCAGGTAACTAATTAAAATAATTAAACGGTTATACTGAAGGATTGGACCATAGATAAATCAAGAACTGTTAAAGATTAAATTACTGAGAGTAATTACATATATATATGTAAGGATAATTAAATTAGATTAAAAATTAAATTCCCTATCTAGTAATTCACTTTTGTATTACCTCCTCACCTCTTCAAGTATCAAACTAATGACCCATTTATTTCTTCCGAACATATGGCCTAGCCAATAAACATGTCTAATTCCAGATCGTTATATTTAATAGCCCTATATGTCAGCATTAACTTTCAAGAGCACTCATGGACGCCGCGATCGGTGTTTTAAGTGTTTAACCCACTTAAGATTATTCGGTGGCGTTCTTTTTCTCTCTCTGCATCTTGCTTCAGATGATGTCTAACTTTGATCAAATAAAGACCTATATATTAAAACTAAGTCTGTTTCTGACTCTAAAATCATGTCATATATATATAGGGAGAGTGTGAACTAATAGTAGGAATTGAATTAAGTTATCTATATTGGCTTTCTACAATAAGAATATAAATAAGCATTTAGATTATTAGTATTAATGGCAAAAAAGTTATTTTATGCAAAACAAAATGCGTAAAAAATCTTAAAACTTTTGGCACCCCCAGTTTAAGGAACACTGTTCTAATGATTAAGGCATCCAAACGCGTTTAGAGTACTTTTTAAAAAAAAAAAAAATAACATGCTAAGATACTGTAAGTAATTTTAGGGGGATCAGTAAATACTAATACTTAACTAGCAATATTTAAAGCAAATTATCTAAATTTTACAAAAGTCACAATTACAAGTGAAATTTTTTCAATTTTTAAAAAGGTCTTTAAAGCAGTTAGAGAAAAAAAGTAACTAATTTATATCATTAAAATATTACTAAAATAAATTACATTCATTTATCTAAGATATGTACTAAGATTTTAAATGTTTTACTAAAGTATAAAAATTTTAGAGCTGATCGAATAAATAAAATAAGAAATGTGACATATTCAAGAGACTGTTACTGAAATAACAGGCTATAAAAATATTCGTACAACAAGCATTATATCAGTACATTCCCTAGAAAATAATATAAATATTAGGAACAAAAAGTTTCATAGAAATATATTTATAATATTTTGAATTATATCAGTCTCCCGGCCATTGATTTAGAATAATTTAAATCCCAATTATGATAAATTAAAAACCCACTTCCATTTTATTAAATTTTTTTTATGTAATTTACTGTGACACACAATATTGTGTGCGTTTTTATGTCTTATAAGAAACAAAATAACATATTTTTTGTAAAGCCAAAAAAATTGTTCTATTCAATAAAATAAAAACATCAAAAACGCGTATTTTGATCGAAGTTCATCATTTCAACGAGTTTGGATACCTTAAAATAATTCTTTATATGCAAATTATATAAGCAATCCGATTGGAGGACTTTCAAGCAAAATATTTACAGTCCTAGTTATAAAATGAAGAGTATTATATAGCTAGTAATAATATTCTTTTTTTTTCACCTGACGCCTTGTAGTTGCACTAAGTATTAAAATATTTTTTTTCTTAATGTTCGAATTTTCATAGCTTTTTTTTATTTATCTACAATCGAAAATAATTTGCAGTTTAGAAAAAAAAATTTAAGTAACTTATATTTTAAATATTTTATTGTATTAGTTCATAAATTCTTTAACATCTTCAAACTATTTCGTAATTAAATTTTTTAAAATAATCTAATTCTTGAAATCTTAATATTCCTGCAACACTGAAAAAATATTCAGGGTAATTATATTATGACATCATAGAGAGCATGTGATAAAAAGATATTTTTAGCATAAATTAAAAAAGTAAAAACCGTAAGACCATAAGAAAAAAACCTTAAAAATTAAAAAGACTCAAATGTATTTCAGACTCAAATGTAAATTAAAATTCTAACTAACTCTCGCATTAGAATAAATATAAGCATTGTTTTGCTCAAAAATCTTCCTTTCAACATTATTTATCCTTTATTACATTATTACAACATTATTTATATTCATTATTATTTGTCTTAATTAGGAAGAGTATGCTTTTAATAAAAAATAAGAATAATATAAGAAATGCAAATTAAAGTTATACAATTACGACTAAAACAAACGGATTGTTAAATAAGGTTAATTTTTATTTGGTAAGTTAAGCACCAAAAAAAGTGAGATATTTTTCATCCAAGTGCGAATAATTTTTCAAAAAACGATAAAATGAAAGACTCGCTTTAGTTTGTTTTGCTAATTTAAATTTAATTAAATAACTTGAAACTAAACACATAAGTAAATGTAAAAAATATTAAAAAGGACGATACTAAGAGATTTTTATATATTTTTAAAAACATTTTCCCAAGAAATTTAAATACAGAATAATTGCAATGAAAGGGAAGATATATAATTAATTCTATTCACCAATGAAATTGAAATCTTGAATTTTATATTCTTTTATTTATTTAAAAATCATTTCAGCTGAAAAAATTTTAACTAATTTTAGATTAGGTGAATTAACAAATTTTAGATTAAATCCCATGCTGTGTTTTTGTTCTTACTAATTTAAAAGTGGTGAAAAAAGATTATTATTAATCTAAATATACCTAGATATATGCGGAAAAGATGTTCCTTGGTATGGAGATTAAAGAGACAAATAATTTTTTTTAAAAAAAGAATTACAAAATTTAATATTAGCTTTAAGGAGTTAAATTTTCGAAAAGAAGGGGGGGGGGGACAATTATTGTTGGATGATTTTAAACTCAAAATAAAACTATTTTTCTGCAATATAAGTAATTAAGAACAACGGTTATTTATAAATTACTGAGTAATTAGTACAATGTATATGTTACCGGCAAAGTATGAAATCCGGCATTCTATAGAATGACTAGGCATTGTATAGAATGCCTAAAACTAGCCGGCAATGTATGAAATGATTCTTATTTAACACATTGCCTAGGCATTCTGTAGAATGCCTAGTGAGAAACCGGCAAAGTATGAAATACATCTCCGATTCGTTTCGAATATTGTGTTCGAATATTGTGAATTTTATTCTGAAAAGGCCTGTTTAAATGCAATTAAATATTAAATCAAAACAATTTAAGATATAAACAACGTCCCACCCTCAGCGGGCTGCGGTAAAATTATCAAACGTTGACCGGTCCACGGAGATAAAAAGCTTGGGAAACACTTTTACACAGTATTACGTCACGGATCTAAGTTATTTTACATCCTTCATGAAGCTCATTTGGCTATTGGACACGGAGGACGTCATAGAACTCTGAAAGAACTGTCAACCAAATACAAAAACGTTACACGTTATGATATTGAACTGTACATCCACCTTTGTGAACCTTGCCAGAAAAAAACAGAAAAATTATTTTAAAAAAGCATTGTTGTGAAGATAATGATTTTTTTCTGAATGCCAATATATTGGCACTTGTAGCGAGTGGGAAAGGATGGTTTCTATCTACTTGGAATTTCTGAAGAAATTTTAAAACAAGTATATGCGAAATCACAATTTACTCTATGCCCTAAGAACTTGCTTAGAATTGAAGATATATTCCTGATCATGAAATCCTCTTCTGTCAGTTTCAATTGCTCATTCCAATGGAAGCGGTGAAGGATTCGTCAATATGTGTAAAACAAAGTACCAAAATAAGAATGGTCTTTGTGTGAAAAATGTAATGAAATGTAATTCAAAATGCCATTCAAATCTATCATGTTGCAATAAATAGGTTAATTTTAAGTTCTTATTTTTTATTTGAAAATTTTGCTTTCCTTAATAAAAGAAAGACATAAATATTACTATTTGGTAAAACTTTCTTTTTCCTTTACGTATTTTGAATAATTTTTCAATGGCACTCTCATTATTTTGTCAGAATAACATTTGTATTTTTTAGAAATGTACGTCATTGATATAATAAATAGCCTTATCATGACTTTATTTCATACTTTGCCTAAACAGCTTTGGTCATTCTATAGAATACCTAGACATTCTACAAAATGCCTAGTCAAAGTATGAAATAATTATCATATTTCATACTTTGCCTAAAAACGGCATTCTATAGAATGCCGGAATTTCATACTTTGCCGGTAACATATACATAGCAACTTCCGTTACTCTAGCTGTCTCCCTTCCCACAACGTTGAATCAGTCCGAGCAAGCTTTTCTTTCGTTTTCCGCTTTATCGTCCTCTGCAATTTCGACAGTAAACTTTTTAAAATATTTAATACTAAGGAATCTGTCAAATGTAGTCGATATTTTCTTTTTGTAACTCTATAGTAAATGTCTTCTCATTGCAAAAAATGTTAAAATATGCTAAAATGCTTATTTTTCTGTAATAAAAAATTCGTCGACTTTTTACCATAAAAAAGTTCAAATACCTAAACTTCATTCCTCTTGTAGTACTTCACAAAATATATAAATAAATAAATAATTTGTTATTTTATTTTTCTCTTTGTCTATATGCCAGAGAACATCTTTTCCCGTATAGGTAAGTTTAGAAATTCTGAAAAATCTGAAATCCACCCTACTGTACATCGTTTTTAAACTTTAAGAGCTTTTAATCATTAAATGATTGAGTAGTGACAAAAGTATAAAAAAAATCACAACCGAAAGAAAAAAAAAGAAGACGCAGAGCAATAAATAGCGAAGTGTCTTGACTTTCATGAAACTCAGTATTTATAACAACGAAAATGGCAACAAATGAACTTCTAAGCTTACAGAAGCGGGAACACAAAGGACCGTGGCGTGTAGGAGCAATATCTACATTCGAAAAGCAGATCTCGTAAACATTGGCCATATGGCCTCCTGTCGTATATTTTCGACTTCTCTGCAAATTGCTCTGAGTACGAATGACCGGGGGAGGGGGGTAGAAAACAAAATGTTTCTCTCCCCCGGCCATCTGGAAGGAAAACAAAACGAAAACAAATTTAGTTCGCCACTTTTATCATTTGCTAAATTTTGTTCACGCTTGCTTGAGGACAGCTCATGCTTGCTCAGTGGAACAGATGTAATTAGAAATATGGTTTTCTAGTAGACGAAAGGGATTTTACATGAATATATTAAAACACAGTGGAACAAAAAGACGCTATTTTAAGGGAAACTTATTACTTGCAGTATATTACAGAAGTAATTGCTAAAGAGTTCATGGCTATATTACCTTGAATGTACATATGTACTTACACATAGTACTCATGTAAGAAGAGTTCTTATTTTTTTAGATCCGTAATCCCTTAGTCGACAACAAAGATGAGAATACTTTCTTAAAAGCAGGCCAGAAAAAAATGAGAATGTACGGCATTATAATTTATTATAAAACACAATGCAAGTTAAAAGTTGTAAATTTCGAAAATTCATTGATGCTTCGTGACTTTACTTTTCTCATTTTTCAATTTGTTTTTAATTAAAACATACAGTGAAAAACATTTAACATGAAACTGAGAGGACTGAAATATATTTTTTTTTTCGAGTAATGAGAATTTCGTGTTAAAGGATATTAGAAAAACATATATTCATCAACAAAATCAAGTTTATTAGAGTACATTTTATCTACATAGATATGTATATATGTGTGTCTTTAAAAAAATCAATGAGACAAAAGCATTCACAAGAACTAAATGGGATTTAATACAAAAATTAGCGATACCAAAATCTTTGCAGATTTCCGTTTTTATGTTTTGTTTTTGATCTACATCGTTAAAAAGTTCAATTTTCACATTTTAAGCGAAATAGCAGTTTGCTTTCCCCCTGTGCTCTTTGCCATTGTGCTAGTAAAAAAATTCTTCTAAAATAGGGGGGGGGGGCCATGAGTTAAAATCAGTGATTTTTGCTCACACTGGGATGTACTCACAACCGAATTCCAAAGCCAACTTGCGAGAGATGAGATGTTTTTGTGTGTCATTTCCAGGGGTAAGGGTGAAAAGAAAAAAATTTTCAAGTGTTTTGTAAAAAACAACAACAACCCCCAAACATTTATTGATTTTTTGAAAACTAATTTGATATTTTTCTTTGCATTGTTCTCTTAAGCAAAATTGTCAACAAATTGTTCGATGTCGTCTATTTTTTTATTCATTTCATTATTGGAATGTACTTCTAAATAACTGTGCATACACTTCATGATGTTCCTCATTTCCGATGACATGACGAATATGAGCTGCGTTACTCTTTTCATTTTCGTCGTTGGATTCTACTTTTTGAGCTTTGAACAAAGTCCAAAATGTCTTTGCCATAATTAAGTCTTTACACACATTATCATCATCTACTGCAACGAACTCTTCCGATGATACAATAGGACAATTCAATAATACAGAAACTTTCTCAGATATTTCATTAAGTGTCTGGTGTTTTCAATATTTTCTTCATTTCTAGAAGGGATATCTCTTGGTTATAAGAGATTTTCGTTTCGTGTTAAGAGAAGGAAATATGCATGCAAATAAATAGTTTACCGGGGTCGTTGTATTATTTCGTATCAACCTATATTTCTTTTTGAGCGTTTTCGTGTTAAACGTATTTCACTGTATATGAAGTAATTTTTTAAAAAAAAACTAAATATAAAATCAAATAAATATATTTTATTAATTTTATTCATATTTACTAAGGTGGGTTCCATTTTTTGCATTTGCAAAAGCTTTTAGATGGATTTCTATGTATATTGTCGTATATATATGTTGTATCTGCAAAAAATATTCAAATTTTTAAATGTTCGTACACGCAAAAGTCCATAAATGGAAAATGCCCCAGAATAACAATTAAAACAATGAAATTCAAAATTTCTTTGCAATTGTTTTAATTGTTTGATGGATAGAAAAACAACTAGTCTGGCCGTAAATTCCTTATCACTGGTCTACCATATGATCACATATCTCAACTCAAACATGCTTTAATCCATTGCTCTTTCTTAATGCATACGCGTATGTATATTGGCTTACTATGAGAATGAGCCGGAAAATAAATTTCCCCTATCGACAGTGGTCAGAGTTGTGTACGAAAGTCAAAACGTAGAATGAGACATTAAAGATAAGGCATAACTTTATATTTCCACATAAGTTCCAAGTACATAGAGACATTTGTCTTACCGCTATATAAGCTTCAAAAAGCCTCTAAGGATAACTCAGGGCTTTGCATATGGAAAAAGCGCTTAACGGCTTGCTTGATTTCAGCGTTGCACCCAAAACGCCTTCCGGCGAGATTCTTCTTCAAAGACGGAAACAGATGAAAATCGCTTGGTGTGAGATCAGGACTGAATGGCGGATGGTGTAGGCGCTTCCAACCAAGAGTTGCAATATGTTTCTGCATTGCCGTCGCTGAGTGTGGTCTCGCATTGTCACCCAACAACAGAACGCCAGACCTGAGAAGCCCAGGTCCCTTTTTTTCCGAATCCATATGCTTGATCACGACCTCTACCCAATGATGTATCCGTACCTTGCCCGTTCTCCAGCTGTTTCGTCGTTCGCCCATAGCCATTAAACGCTTCTTCCGTATGAAAAGCCCTAAGTGTTTCCTGGAGGGTTTTTTGAAGTTTATGAAGTGGTATGATAAATATCTCAATGTACTTGATATTTATGCAGAAAAATAAAGTTATGTCATCTGTAATGTCTCATTCTATGTTTTGACTTTCATACACAACTCACACCACAATCGACAGGGGAAACTTATTTTCCGACTCTCGCTCGTAACAAAATAAAATTTTATAATAAATCGGGTTACATTAGAAAAAAACAATATAATTAAGAAACACGCAGTAACATACATGCTTTTTTTTGGCTCGTTGAATTTCTTAATTCTAACACAATAAGAATTAATTCTTAAATAATAATGCGTTAACTTTTATTACTAAACGTAAAATTTCAAGTAGGTATTTGTATCCAAAAGAGACATTTCGGACGTAACTATTATTGTTTATCTGAAATACATTACGGATTTTATGAAAGGGTATATCGAATAATATAATAATTAATAAAACGCAGATAAGTAAAATTTATTGCATGTATTTCAAAAAGTAATACAATAAAATATTGTATAATATGTAAATAAAAGGGGTAAATCCATATCTATCAGGAACTGCCCTGACACAGAACTGAACACTGACCACATGTTCTCCTGTCCTGACATTTTGGCAATCTTGCAGCGAATTAGTGACCTCAGCAGTGGCGTAGCGTACACCCCCGCTTTGCTGGAGGTAGGGATTCTAGGGGGTCCAAACCTTGACTAACGCCACGTATATATTTGGGCTTGCGGCCCCAAACTCCCTAATATTCTCCGTTATGCCACTGGTCCTCCGGATGATCTGCATTCGGACAAGCGGAACATTGCCGTCGTAGTATATAGGACCTTCGATCCTAAATGAAAATAACTTTCCATTCCCATAAACACGAACCAAAATGAGTAAATATCAACCAACCAACCAAAAGGGGTAAATGTCTGAGCTCTCTTAGACGCCTGTTTTAAGTATAATGAATTGAATTTTTCACAACTGGGATCTCTTTAAATTTGGTTGAGAGATAGATATAAAATTTATGTTTGACTGGAAAAAAATGAATCAAAACATTGGAAAATCAAAATATTAAAATAGCTCTTTCCTATCAATTCATACATGATTACAAATGATACAATTCATAATGATACAAACTGCATTCAAAATAAATAAAATATTTTTTTTATGATTTTATTGTTTTTTTCCAAAAAGGATGTGGGTCAGTCTTCTTTATTCTTATTTCAAAGGTGGTACATAGAAAAACAAAACATTTTCAACTCAGGTCATACCGCCTAAGATACTTAAAAGCTTTTCATACATGAAATATGTATATCTTTTTCTGTCCTTTTTTTATTAAATTAGTGACATTTTAACTAAATTTTAATTTTTTTGTATGTGTTACAGATATAGTTAAAAGTTATTAAATTATTTAACTACACTCGTTTTCGACATGAATGATAAGTCAAAGTTAAGATATAACAAAAAAATTTAAGATAGTTAAAGTTAAAATTACACAATTTTTAGTCTTCTTTTCTTTCTATGATACAAATCAATAAGTAAGGAAAAAAAAGCGATTACTAAGCTATTTTAGTAAAAATTCCCCACCTATATTATGGCGTAAAATACGCACTTTCGAAACAAAAATAAGATCGAAATTTATGGGTGCGCAATTGTACGCCGGATTTAAAAAATGATAACCTTAAAAATAAAGACAAGATAGAATTTTTTACATATATCTAAATGGAAGGGATATACCGTATGTGTGCAGTGTCCCACACAGAAATTTTTCAAAAGAGGAGGGGGGTCAGGGTTGGAAGACCACCATTCTCGTATTATGCTCCAATACGCCACCTAACATATTCTTTTGATTTTGTCAATTTTCGGGAACAAAAAACAGTTAAAAATTAATTACTGAATAAATAAGTAGCATTAAATAATGAAATTAATTATTCATAACAAATACTTCATTAAATTTTACGTACTATATATATAGGATTATAATCCATAAAAGAACAGAATCAATGGCTTTGGGGATGGTGTTCCAAACCCGGGGACCCTCCCCTTTGTGTGCGCCACTGACCATATGACCTTCCGCTTTTTCATAATATGAAATTTTCGTCATATTTGTCTTCCGTGATATTTTCTTTCACTCATCGAATTCAATTTCCTCTTTACTATCACTGTTTCTCTGATACATAAACAAATAATCTTTTTTTTATCCAGATTGTTAGATATACTACATTTTAAACAGCTATTGAGTTATGTCAAGTTTAATTTATCATTCAATACTTTTATTATCTTCTCACGCACTATTTCTAGGCTGACACGACACACTGGGCCTCCTTTTGTAAAAGCTGTTTCACCTTCCAAAATCCACATCATTCCAGTAGTCCTTTTCTTGCACTTTAGACTTATAGATATAGAAGCAGTGGCCCCCCCCCGGGGCGGGGGGGCCCCCTAGGGGGCCACCCCTCCCAAAGCCCTTGATTTCTTTTCCAATTGATTATAATTCTAAATATATAGTTCGTAAAATATTTACTTAAATATTTATTATTAATGATTAACTTTATTAATTAATGCTAATTATTTATTCAATAATTAGTTTTGTACTGTTTTTTTTATTTCCGAAAATCGACAAAATCAAAAGAAGCAGATACAAGAATGGTGGACTTTCGACCTTGGATCTCCCTCTGAAAAATTCCTGTGTGCGATACTGTATAGAAGTATACCATTGCTCAAAAGCCTGGCATAATGCTTCGAATAAATGACTTCAAAAGATGGGAGCATTGCACATGCACATTTCAAGTGTTTCATCTTAGAAAAAAAGTTGTGCGTTATACGGCGAATATACCTACAAATTAAAGTAAGGTGCTTGAAAGTATAGGTGCGCGTTACACATCGGACTATACTGTAAGTGAATTGCAATTTCTTAGAAAAAAGATTTCATTTGTAAATTATTTAACTGTTATGAATTTTAATCCAATCTGGAGGAAATTAAATAGTTATTCTGTAAATAATGGAATAAAGACGTAAAACATTCTTTAATGGGACACAGTACGATTTAGTTGATTGAAATTGGTCAAATAATCAAATCTAATTTTTCTAGCCTAAATTATTCTTTATATATTTTTCTATAACCTCACAAAATTTGAAAACTCTAAACTTAAAAAATGCAGAATTATGATAGCTTTTACATTCATTTTTATTCATATCCCTATGGCAAATCAAAATTTTAAACATACTTATCTCAGAAAGGTAAAATAACTAGTTTGTCTTCATGTAAAATGCTAAAGCTTTTTTTCTATTGCACCTAATACTTTGAATTTTTTTACCTAATGTTAATAGTACATGTAACAAAAGTTGGTATTCATTTTTGAATCAAAGCAATACTTATTTTTTAAAAAAATAATTGAAGTTAGAATTTGCAAATTTTTTAAGAAATTTTCTATAAGGATTCATAAAAAGAAGTGTTGTACAAATACCAATCATATTATCGCAACACCCATACCAACTTTTGTTATACATAGTTGGATGTACTTGTAAATCAAATTTCATGCGTGTACTTAAATTTTTGTAGGAGTAGCATTTTAAAATCCCTTCACACATTTTAAGTTTTTTCCTTAAAAAATTAAATGACTAACTTTTTATGAAATTCTGAGCACAAAACCTGTTTTACATAGCATACACACATAGGCAGCAACGAAAAAAATTTTGAAAATCCTTAAATTAAAAAATTTTGCTTAAATCGTACCATGTCCCCTTATGTATAAGTGGATAGCTTAGACTTGATTTTATGCTTAACAGGGCAATATTTTCACCCAATATAATCTTTTGACTACATATCGATTAATCGTTTTGTAATTCTAAAAATCGATACTTTTCTCTCTAAAGGTGCATAAATTTATTCAACATAGCAGAAATAATAATTATCATTAATTTTTTCTCTTTTGAAACATGTGATGAAATTCTGGAGGTTTTTCTCAAAGTAGAATGAATGCTTCATGAGCAGAAGATAAAATAAAAAAGAAAGAAAAAAAGGGAGCACAGAAAGGAAGAATGGAATGGGACACTTGAAATCGCAGGAGATTTTTAAAACGCTATTTTGTTCCTTTTTATGACTTCGCATATGGGCGGTAACCATGACAACGGGAAAAGCATAAAACTTTATCTTTAGTAGTCATGCTCTCTGTGTCAGAGATGTGAGAACGAGCAAACGATAGACTTTATCGTTTGTCGCATCAATGATTTAGAGAAGGGCCAAACGACTCTTTCGACACTTACCAAAGCGTGGTCTGAATTCATTTCAGTTCAAATTTTGGAGATTTTTTTTAACTTTGAACTTTTTTTTTCTCCCTGTTTATTTCTTCGCAGTTTTACTCTAGAACGTTTCTTAGTCGATGGGGAAATTTACGATAAGGGGAGAAAGTTTAAAATTTTATTAATGTTGTAACATATGTGAGATTAATTACTACTTCACTTTTACTTTGCAAAATTAGATGGTTTTCCCAAGTTTGAGTTACAGTTATATTTACACTGCACTACAAAACCGCACGATGGCTGTTGCGGGACGGACCTCGTAACTTTGAACCATGATCAAGGGACGAGGACGACACCTGAGCTGGCATTCCCTGTTTCAACTTCCTGATCACACCAACAAGAGGACGTTTGGACTTTCACAGATTTAACGTGCACCCACCTATTTGCGACAGACCTCATAATTTTGAACCATGATCAAGTGACGGAAATGACATCTGAACTGCCACCTACATTTTGAACTTCTGAACACGTCAATGAGAGGATTTGAATCTCGACAGATTCAGCGTGCATCAGTCCTTCTAAGTGGCGGATCTTCTGAAGCCCTTAGCTTGGCTCATGTCACCCTAGCCACTAGTCTGTGACTATTAGGCTACCACATTAGCACAAAGGTGAGTGAGTGAATATTATCGTCGCACTGTTCAGCTACACGAGGACTTTTGGCGACGGACCACGTAATTTTGAACCATGGTCAAGTGATGTGGACGACACCTAAGCTGGTACCTCCCTCTCCTAACTACCACACCGCACCAACGGGAGGACATTTCAGCTCTCGACAGATTTAGCCGTGCATCGCTGCCCTACACGGCGGGTCTTTAGTGGTACTGGACTCGAACTCGTGAGAAAGCCAGCCACGATCCGATACCTATACCACTCGGCTACCGCGGCCTCAAGGTAAGACGAAATAAAGGACCAGCTTATACTGATATACTGACACATTTGCTAGTTTTCTATATATTGCAGCGTAGATCGGGTTTCGAGGATTTTATGCAATTAGTCATGAAGAGCAAGACAGTTCCTCAGGAGCGATGGAAATTTACTGTTGAAAAACAATCCTTGATATACAGCAGCTATATTCGTAGAATAAATCTCGGAAAGGCCTTCACACCTTCTACGGCGTTCAGACACAACTATCAGTGTTTAAAATATTAATATGTAAATGATTAATCACAAGCGCTCATTCGTCCTACACAACAGCTGAAGCTGGTCGACTCTTCTCTGTCAAAACAAGACTAACTCAGTTTCGGCGAGTGACTCTCTATTTATAGGCCTCACAGATTTTTCTCAAAAAATCCGCTTGTGTCATAAATCGTGATATTAGTAGATTTTCCCCGTTATTTCCCGTAGAATCCGTATGGTGTGTCGCGAACTCACCGAAAGTGGTCACCAAAAAGAGTTTCCAGAGTCGCCAACTTGGCTGTTTCGCCAAGTTTCCATTGAATCACCATTATAATGTAAGAAACGGCGTTTCTTGCGAATATTACAATTTTAACATAAAATAAATACAACATAGAGTAATATAAACGAATCACACATCCAGATATAAATTATTTACACTATTTTAAGTATTTCTTACACAAAATTCATAACAATATCAAAGAACTTTACGTTGAGGTTGATTTATACCTAGTGGATCCTATGAAACCTGCGGCTGCTGAGTGAGTACGTGGAAAATAAAAATTAATTTGGGGATGCCTAGACAGAGGTAGATTAAAAAAAGGTTTAATGTAAAGAAAAATATTTGTAACTCATTTCAAATACTTGAAAATTATTGTTCTTAGTTTTGAACATAATGTAGTAATATTCTTTGTATTGTGTTTTTCGAAGATAACCATCTCATTGGGGGAAAATATCCTTCAATATATGAATGCAGAAGTTCTAATTTGTATAAATACTACTTCAGATTTTTACTTTATTTTTACCTCAAAATTTACCCTTCAGGGCATCAAAACTAAATTTATAATTCCTAAATTATGCATTGAAATTTAAGTTTGAGCTTGGGGTTTCATGATCAAGTTTTTAGTAAAAAGAGAGGCTTAGAGTACGAGTACGGTTAGTTTGGGAACCATTGATTTATACCAATCAACTATAAATAACAGAATAATATCTTGAAACAAAGAATTCTTTTTAATGTTTTTTTCCAGACAAAACAAATTTTTATATACAAATAAAGGAAAATTATTCAACAAATACTGAAAAGGGAGCATTTGATTCCTTTCAGCTCCAAATGCTGCTTAACGTATAGTCCCCCACCCCCAGATAATAAATTAACAATTCAACTTTTTTGTTTAAAATTAGTTACTTTCAAATTAACCAATATCCAGCATCGACAGTAACCAATCATTCAGACCATCTCACCTTCTGCCAATCGCAGACCTTGGCGCTGTTGGCGAAGTGATAAATTTTAGTTCATCATCATTAACGGCCAAAGCGCCAAAGGTTAGAGCAGAAAGATTTATGGACAGAATTTGTGGAGTTTAAAGCGAGCGAGACGCCTTTTAAAGTTAATATAGATTAAAATGTTTGACATCCGCCATGATTAACTCAATGGAGGAAATGAGGGATGATTTTTAGAGGTTCTGTTAATTGGAAAGCAGGTGTTAGTGTAGAGGCAGATTGCTTGGCAGGTATAGCTCTACTGTGGATTAATAACGCTGAACTATGAATATATTATAATTGCAAGCCTAACTAATATTGGCGAAATTACTCATTGCTGGATTCCATGGGTTGGTCGTAATTGCGTTTAACTAATGGATGGGTTCATAGAGGCAAAGGTTTTGAATTTGTAAGTTTGATTTGCCCGTTTGTGTAGCGATTGTAGTGAATAAGAAAACAGTATGCATATTATTAACTGTGATATTCATAAACAAGTAATGAAAAAACGGTTTTAAAAGTCAATTTCTGCTAACGTCACCAATTTTTTTTTTATTTTAGTTACTTTTTATTAAATAGTTACAATATTAATATAAATATGAATATACATATGACAGAATCACAATATTAAGTGACAAAATAGAAAGCGATTTTCCTTGCAATTTCCCATTTTCCTTTCTATGTAGGGTGTTAGACTATTTTTTTTGTTTTTGTTTGTTACTATTTATTCATTAATTAAATTTAATTATTCTCATGAAATAGTATAGTAAAAAAGAAATCTTACTCTCAGAAATTGGCCACCCCAATGTGCGATCAGAACACACGACTTTAGGATGAGAAGTCCAATGCACTATCCATTGAGCTACAGGGCCACAATGAACGCTTTTCCGTTCTATGTATACTGTTGGACTATTATTTTTGTTTGTTACTATTTATTCATTTTTTAATTTAATTAATGAATTAATATTCGAAAAAACTGTATTAACATCAAGTGTCATCCACTACAAGTTTAAAAAAAATATGTTTTAACTTGAATGGATGAATAGAAAGTATTTTATTAACGATTGAAAATTTGAAAAAATACCTATATATATATAGGGTAAGAGTGAACTATTAGTAGGAATTGAAAAATAGCTAACTCGAATAGTTTAAAAGATACAGAATGTATATTGTATTTTTCATACTTTGTTTGAGGGTTTATTTTAATTTATAAAAAAGATTTGTTTTACTTAGGCTGCTTTAATAAAGACATATTCACATATTTCTTGGCTTTACTAATTTATTATGCGTGTATGAAAGAATAAAGATATCAAGGGATGCTCAAATATTTTGGATTTCAGATCTCTTGCATTCTATGCCAAGAATCATTCATATGCTAAAATTTTTATGATTATTCGTATTTTTGAGATATTGCATTTTAAATCTTTGAAACCCTAATTTGAAATTTCCTAGCCATTCACTCGTACATTCATTTACTATAGGCCTAGATTTCTTGCTAAAAAATTATTGGTTATTTCAACAATTCTGTTTTTTTGCACGCTAGAAGCTTTTAAGAAGAAAACATACAAATTTTAGAAGAAAATTATGCAAGTATCATATTTGTTAGCTCATGCATTGGGACATAAAGAAAAATTTATAGTATTGAAATTGGTGACTTCTATGGAACAAAAATATTTAAAACATTATTGAAAAGGTCCATTACGCAATATATTCATGAAATTTAATATCATGCAAGCGTTTGTTTTGGTCTTTGCGTGATATCAAATGTCATCATGACACATTTTTGTCCCTATGTAGGTCAAAAAAATAAATCCAATTAAAAAGGAAAAGTTCAAGCTTTTTTAGATGGTTACCTCTCCTTTTATGCACATTGCTAATTTACGCAGTACAAAAGAGGCGTCATTTGCTTGTTGGTGGATAGCAACACACAAGAAAATCAATAAAACATATAAACAAATGATATATAAGCAACTATTTCCGTTCGAAACATCTTGTCGGATCACTTGTTACAGCACACAACGGGAAAAATTTTAAGACCATAAAAATATCCCTGAAGAATACTCCCAAATTTTTTTTGAAAAAAAAATGTGGATCGAAATTTGGAAAGTAGTATTTAAGGCTGTTTTTTCGCCATGTACGAGAGTGTGAACTTTACGCGCAGCACATTTTCAAACAGAAAAAATGCTTCAATTTTTGTAAACATTTGTGACAATGTAACTCATGCATTTGTTTGTAATATCATGGTTTTAAAATTTCAAGATATTTCAGAAATAATTAGTTTTTTCTTTTAACATGTAAAGGGATATCTCATTTAGCATTACGGTATAGAAGAAAAAATAAGAAACACATTTTATGAAAGAAAAAAATGTGTCAAAAATCGGATAAAAATGAGTAGTATGATAAACTAAGTGATTCTCTGCATGATAGCGAAGTTTGAGTACTTTTATATTTGAAAAAATATTCCAAATTTGGGTTCTGTTCTTTAACATTAGCCGAAGATAGCCTTAAAGGTTAATTTATAGTTCATGTAATAATTAAATATCAGTAAAAAACTGGTAAATTTAAACTTGAAATTGCATATGATCCCCTTAAATTAATACAATTCAAGAAATACCACTTTCTGTCGAAGTATTCACTGATGCTTATTCATTTGAAAGCTAAAACACATTTAATTTGATTTATTATGCGCTGTTTTAACATTCTGAACCAGCATTGCGAGGGGGGGGGGGAAAGGACTAGGTGATCCGAAGCTTGACTGACGCAAAGTGCGTGTTTGGGCTTGGAGCCTAAAACCTGAGTTTGCAGTGTGGGGCCCTAATATTCTCCGTTATGTCACTGTTCAGAACCATTTATTTTAATAAATATACGTATTAAATATGCAAAATCAATGAAGGGGGAATATATTTTACCATTTCTCAACGAATACTCATTTTGCCAAATATATTACTTTGTGGCAACCTCCTACTCCGCGTACTGTAATTAGTATTAGCAATGACAGGAGTAAAAGAACTTAGTAACTTAACTATAATATTAGGATAAATCTTTTTGAGCTCAGTTGTCTAATGTGTAGCAATATGTACAGCTATGAATCGGTAGGGTCGGTTAATCAGAAAATACACTGAAGCCAAGATTAATAGCTTCCACCTCAGCTTTAATGGTAAGTTGTGCAGAATATTTACAAGCAATGTATTTCAGAGAGTCTGCTTGCGATAGAAAGTACAATATATTTCCAGCGGGACCTTCCTCTACAAGTCACAAACAGCAAAAGATAGAAATAAACTCTCTCGACGACTGGCCTGAATAGGGATCCCTTTTCGTCCTAGTTGTCTAACGGGTGTACTTGGGACCCGAAGGTGGCCACCAAGATCTCCATAGGTCATTCTCCCTTCCATAAACAAGACATCGAATGTCAAACATGTATTAAAGAGAGGCACTGAAAACAATAAGATTAAAGAAAACTTTTCTTTTTTGTTGTGTCTACACTGGTACCAGTACACTCGCTTCTTATTTATTGCTTTGATTAGTGTAATCACTATTTTTAATTTCAGAATAAAACTAGATTTCGAAGGGAGAGGTTCGAAGTCTCTCTTTCTTTGAATAGTAGTATATTGGCTTTTTTCAGAGATAATATTTGTGAATTTTTGTAAAAGGAACCGTTTTCTTCCCCTATTAAAACACACTAACAAAAGTTGACACTGTATAAAATATTTTGTTAATAATTATTTATATATATATATATATATATATATATATATAAATAAAACATTTTAATTTTTAATATTTATAATTTATTATAATTATTATGGGTTCTAATTATAAATTTTATATCTGACATTTTCCATCTCGACCCTTTTTTAATATTTACTATTAGTTTACTCTCACCCTATATATGTATATGTATTGTTCAAATTTTCAATCTTAATAAAATACTTTCCATTCATGCATTCAAGTTCAAGCACATTTTTTTTAAACTTGTAGTGGATGACACTTGATGTTAATACAGTTTTTTCAAATATTAATTCATGAATTAAATTAAAAAAATGAATAAATAGTAACAAACAAAAGTAATACTCCAACAGTATATATAGAAAGGAAAATGGTTCGTTGTGTCCCTGCAGCGCAATGCATAGCACGTTGGACTACTCCAAAGGTCGTTCGTTCAAAATTCCACCTGGGATAACCTAATTTCTGAGATTGTAATTTCTTTTTTTACTATACTATTTTATTAGAATAATTTAATTTAATAACGAATAAATAGTAACAAAAAAAAATAGTCCAACATCCTATATAGAAGGGAAAATTGAAAATGGCAAGGAAAATCGTTTTCCATTTTGTTACTTAATATAACGATTCTGTCATATGTATACACATACTTATATTAATTGTAACTATTTAATAAAAAGTAACTAAAATAAAATGTTTCTTTGTTGACCTATGTAGGAATTGACTTAATTTTTTTTATATTACTTGTTTAAAAAGATTGTTGTTATTGAATACATCTGAAGGATTTAACTGCATCCTTCTTTCGACTACAAAAGTATTACCAGAAATTGCGCTCTAATATGGAGTTGAATTTTAGTTAAAATGAACTGAGACAATTGATAGTATTGAAAATATTAGAATATTGTAACGACCTTGAGAACGTGAAATATTGCGACGTGCTCGAAAATTCAAGTATTCTAAAGAATCAGGCAGTTAAAAATCGATTTTAAAATGTTATGTTTAAAATAAAAAGGGAAAGAATTTTAAGTAAAAATATACGAAACAGAAAACACACACAATTCAAGTATAACTCTAACGCTAAGTGTTAATCAATGGAAAACAACTACAATAACTTTACTCTCATCTGTACTCTTATGCTTCTCTTTTCTTAATGCTGCAAAATAATAACCCCACAAAGTCACAAAAACAATAAGAATGCAATTTATAACGACGACATATCCTATCAAAACCCAAGATGACCATAAATTCATTTTCTTCTAAGATTCTCAACGCCTCCAAGTGCTGCTAATCCTCTTTCTTGCAATGATCGTAGTCAACAGTTCCAGGCAGTGCATTGACAGCATCGTACAAATTATAGCCTATCGTTAGACACTGAAATTATTCGTCTCTCTGAGCTTGATAATTAGCGTTAAGACTCCTCTGAGGGTTTTGTGGTGATAAGTGGCAGCTATTCCGAATGACAGGCTAAGCAACTGGCCATTACCTCAGTCATGCAGTCGGATGCTTAGGATCTTACAGATCCTCTCCACGGTTTCACTGGAAATATGTTTGGACTTTTTGTCTTTCAATAGATATTTAGGCGATTCATTTCGACTTACAATTGTTTGGTGTATAGTCAGATCTATAGTTACAATCTTTAAGGGAAGTGTATAATTATTAACATTTATAATCACGCCTAAATTAGTTTCACTCGTTCAAATATTGTATAACTGTTGTATTTAATAGAGTTCAATAGTTATTCCCCTTAAGTCTAAAACTAATTAAGTTATAATATAGGGCAGGGATTGGCAGCCTATGGCATGCGTGCCACATGTGGCACGAGGTACAATTCTCAGTGGTACTTTGCTCTTCTCTACAAATTTGTCAATTTTTGAGTGCATGGAGGTTGATAAATTTATAATGGACCTTTTTTGACAAACAATTTCAGAATTATTGACGTTTACGAAACTACAAAAAAATTTGAATAAATTTGCAGAGTTTTTGTAAATTGTTCGAATGTCATTTCTGGAGAGATTTAATTGTTTGAAGCGAGAAAATTTCATGTGTACTCTGCAGTAGCGCACACAGGAATTTTTCCGGGGTTGAAAGTTCACCATTCTTGTATCATGCTTTTTTTGATTTTGTCGATTTTCAGGAACAAAACACAGTAAAAAACTAATTATTGAATAAATAATTAGCATTAATTAATAAAACTAATCATTAATAACAAATATTTAATTAAATTTTACGTATTATATACTTAGAATTATAACCAATCGGAAAAAAATCAAGGGCTTTGGGGGGGGCCGGCCCCCCCGCCCCCCCCCCCCTTGTGTGCGCTACTGTACCCCTGACTTAATGATATGAAAGTAGGTTCTGTGAAGGTACTAGGCTCACATTAAAATTTTTATTTAACTGTAATGAAGGAAAATACTTATATTTTATGTTGTCTATTTCTTATTTTATTCAATATGTTTAAAAATACGTAATAATTGTATAATTTTAATTTATTTCCTTTTTGTTGAAGAAACAGTTATATTTTATATTGTTTATTTTTATGTTAAATATCTTTAAACGATGTAAAATTAATATATAATAAAAGTGCAATCTAAATTATTGTCATTTATTCTCTCTGCCTGCATTATTGTGGGAATCGAATTGTTTCAAAAGTGCCCTAAAGTGTGGCACGCAGAATCCTAATGGTAAATTGGTTTGGCACCCCACAGCTAAAAGGTTGCAGACCCTTTATATAGAGTATCCGAAAAGTATGGCAGCTCTTTGAAAAATGAATTAAAAACGAATAATATAAAAAAGTTTTAAAGTCAATTCTCCTACTTAGATCAACAAAGAAAATTTTTATTTTAGCTACTTTTTATTCAATAGTTACAATTAATATAAATAAGTAAATACATATGACAGAATCACAACGTTAAGTGGTAATTCATTTTTATTCATTATCATTAAAGTATCGTAGTGTCATCCAAAACAACCGTGTCTATAAAATTTTAGTTCAACTGAATGCTTTAAAACGTGAGAAAAAAAACCTTTTCGACACAAGTCGCCAAAAGGGTCGCTAAGTCGCCAAAAATGATGCCAACGTGATTGTATTTGTAATTTTTTAAATAATTAGTTTTAATCAATTAATATTTATTAATTATTATTATATTATTGTATTGCCATTCAAAATAATCCTGTTTATAAAATTTCAGCTCCATTGAGCGCTTTAAAATGCATTTTATTAACGATTGAAAATTCCACCAAGATAAATAAATAAATATATAAATAAATATATAGAGATTGTGAGCTAATAGTAGGAATTGAAAAAGATTATCATTAACAACATGTCTATCTCTTAACTAAAGACTCTCTCTTTATGTATACACAGTGAAGAACACAGTTAACACGAAACTAAAGGATCTTTAATATTTTTTCGCTACCTTTTGTAAAAGGAAGGTTATCTGAACTTGGTCCTAGACTACAAAAATCATTTTCAATAGCCAATTTCAAAATTCTAACACAGCTTTACTTAACTAATTCACAAATTAAACACTTCTAACAAAGAATATCTGCAACTGTTACAATATATTCAAAAAAATCAAACAAAACTTTAAGGAGCACGAAAATTAATAACTTGCACTTAAGTTTAATTCATCCGAATTCCCCCCCCCACATAATGAAATATCTTCAAACCAATAGTCCTATACCTAAATTTAATCTAAAATTTAGGATAATCAGATACGAAACGGTCTTCACAACCTCAGGAAACTCTATCGATAATACCGATTTATAATTTTAAGTAGCATTAAAATAATCTCTCCTACAAGTTGCCTGTGCATTGCAGAAGCTTGAATGATATTCCGAAGAGCACACACAGACAATGATACGAGGACGAAATGGCTTTAACAATCGACCCAAAGCTACTTTAAGACTCTTAGAGGAATTCGTAATTTGCCCAGCTCCAGCCGTTATTTACCGATCCGGCGTAACTGTTTTCCGGAAACGATCCCATCCGGTCAGTTCTCGCTTTGCAACGGTGCAGGCCATATCTTTTATCAACGCAAGTTTAATGTAAATTTCAACGTGGCCGATGATTACTCGCGGCTATTCAACGACTAAAGCGCTTTCAAAATGAAACAGCAGCGTTGCGTTTGGGGCTATGGCCTGTTTGAGGGGGCTGCTGCTCCCTTGCCCATTGACGAGGGCTGAAATGTCCGAGAGAGATGACAAGATCCTCCTGATTTACGGGAATCGATATGGGCCGGGAAATTCCGGAGCAAATGGCGCGCGCAAACCCGGGCTTTAGTTTTGGGATGTGGTTTGGGGGTGAAATGAGGAAGATGAATCTAAAGAAGTCTTTAGTTCTGGTTATTGATTAGAGATTTTGGGAATCTAAGATTTCAACTATCAAACACAAAGAATTTTTGAAAATCTTTTAAAGTATGTCTACACGATTTTGTAAAGGTGTTAGATTGTAATTTTTATATGTTAAGCAAATCATCTTAACTACAATATTCGACTTATTAAGGTATCCGACTACTTTCGGAACCATGATTTTGCAAAAGAGTGTAAATGGATAATATTTATGATATTTAGTGTCACTTAGATTAGAATACATGTATAAAATTGTTTTAAGGACATTATGACAAAAAAAATCATTTAAGTACAATATTTTGGCAAAAAATGAACTTAGAATAACCTTTTTTCCAAATGTTCTCCTTTTGTAAAAAAATGCTTCTATTGTATTATTATTTTGTCTGTATATAGCTCAGGCCTCTGTACAGAGGCTCAACTATGATTTTTGAAAAAGTCCCATTATTTTCAGAGTTACAACCATTTGAAATAATTACTGGCGTATTTTCTTAAAATTTCTCCCTTCTGTTGTCGTAAAACATGGATAAATCGACTTCCGAGTTATGCATTTCAAAAATTCTAGTTGAGCCTCTGTACAGAGGTCTGAGCCATATACAGGCAAAATATTAATACAATAGAAGCATTTTTCCACAAAAGGAGAACATTTTGAAAAAACATTACTCTAAGTTAATTTTTTGCCAAAATATTGTACTTAAATAATTTGTTTTATCAAAATGTCCTTAAAACAATTGTATAGATGTATTCTAATCTAAGTGACACTAAATATCATGAAAATTATCCATTTATGCGCTTTTGCAAAATCACGGTTCCGAACGTAGTCGGATACCTTAATTTATCTACGCGTACAAGAGTTATTCATGATTTCCTCCAAGGTTTCGTACCACCGTAGTAAAAACACTAAGAAAAGTGCAGTAAAAAAAGATCACCAGAAAAAATTCAATTTTGTTTACATATTTTACATCTTGGTCACGCGACATACATCTATGCGATAGCCCAATTCTTGCCACACTCTACTCAACTCTTCGAACTACTATCCACGTTATTAACAGCACGTGTTATTATTTCATGCCGTTCTGCTACATTACGTGGCAAATTGGGTCCGAAAACTTATTCTTATATTAAAGACCGAGTTTTTGGATTACACAGATAACAAGGAAAAGAACACGTGTGTAACGCCCCGGAGGACGTTAGTGTTTGGGGGCTCGAGAAAAAATCAACCATTTTAACACAATTTTATTACTACTTTTACATAATCAACCAAAACAATTAAAGAGAGGGAGTGCACTTAATACTAAACCCGGAGGAGATATCGCATAGGAATAATTTAACTAACTTATAAATAAAATTAATACTGAATACTGGAGCGTTCTTGACACCTACGTTTGAATTCTCTTTAGATATCTTGCTTAACTATACAACCTCCGGTCGTAATCTTATTCCCTAGTAAATTTGAACTTTAAACCGTTAACTATCAACCATCGACCATCCTCGTGTACTCTAATACCAACGTTTAAATAGAAGTACTAATTTGCCTAATGTTTTCAATGAACTCATAGTTAAAAAGAATAATTTTATCCAAGGTGGTTAGTGAAAGATTCATGGATTGACCCGTTACACATGTTGTCTATAACGTTGATAGGATCATGTTGAGTGCAGTGTTGCAGTAACTGGATTAGAGCGTTGATGCATGTCATGTAACCAAGGGTTCACATACAGAACATATGTAAAACATGTAAATAAAACCTAAATTCCTAACTTTATGGAAATCAATCCCAGATGGGGTAGGTAGGGAGACTTACTGAGGCGTAAAAATAAAAAATAAATAAATAAAAAACCCGTTTTCGAACCACTAGACCTACAATAATAAAATCAATTAGCCCGTTTCTTTAATTGAGTTGAAATCCGCTAAGACAGGGACAAAGGAAATCAACTCTCAAGGGAGGGTTGAGAGGGTTTATTCATAAAAAAAATACAGCTTTTTTTAATTATTAGACTTAGACTTGAAATTTGCAAACATGTTTATTTTGTTGAATGGAGATCCACTAAAATGGGTTTTGCGGAAATCCACTTGGAGGACGAGTTTACGGAAGCGCAAAAGATAATTCTATTTCAATTTTAGGAATTCAAGTCCTGTCCGTTTTAAATCAAGATGTGGGCTTAATAAGAATGTTTTTTAATACACTCCAATCCTTAAAGCTAGGACTTAGATATCAATAATTTATATTTAGATATTATCAGTGTATATTCATACAAAACCATGAAATATGTAGCGAATCGGGTGGGTAACGGCTGAATATGCTAAAAACATAATATATACAAACAAATAATAAAATATATAGAGCTTATATAAATCTAGCATGTAGAGCTTATAGAATATGCGGAAAACAATGATAGCTTTGAAGAACTACATTCAGCTCTTTTTACAGTAGTACAATTGACAAAAAAATAAAGTTATCTAATCCCTGTTTTGTTCAGTTGTTTATTTTAAATAAACTTTGATTTAAAACAATAAATTGGTAAAAGACGTGAAAAGGAGATATAACTATATCAGAAACTCTATAAATTTCACTGTTTTTTGAATTAATGATGGTAATTGTGATTCAGAATCGCATTCTGATGCGTAAACTGGCACATGAACTACTTTTTTCTGTTTTATTAATTTTCATGCAATGTTTTTGTGGCTCGTGCCGCAGATTCTTGGTAATCCTTACGAAAGGGAGTCTTAAGTTCATCTTCCCTATCTAATGGGGAAATTCATTCAAACAGTTAAGAAAAAGAAGTATCTTACATTACGGCGTATAACGCGCACCTATACTTTCAAGCTGCATTTTTTAGTTTTTAGGTATATTCGTCGTATAACGCGCACCTCCTTTTTTACAATGGAACCTGAATTGTACAAGTGTAATGCTCTTATATTTTGAAGTAATTTATGCGAGGTTTTATTTAAAAATTTTGGAAAAGTAGTATATTCTAGAATTATAACCCTTTAAGTTCATTGGATATGTCATTTCTTTTGAATAAACAGTCTTTTGATCTTTGTAGAAGTCTAATTTTTTTATGCTTAACCTTTTGGTTGATTTTTGAAGCTATCATTTTTATACCGTGCGTGTAACGCGCACCCTTTAATTTCGGTCATTTTTTATGTTAAAAGTACGCGTTATACGCCGGATTTTACGGTAATTATTTCGATTGGCACTGCGACAACGATAATATTTGTACAGATTTATTTTTATTCAATCGATTGTTGTATGCAACGTTATCGTCTGATTTTATATTGTTATTCTTGCAATTGTTCAACATCTTACGTGGTTTGGTCTGTCAATAAAATGAAGGAAAAATTTTTTGCAATATCCTTTTGGAACTGAACAACACGGAACTTAAAATAGGGAAATATATTACAATTTTACATGAAACTTTAAAGCTAAATTAATATACCAAACCATTTTTATTATGAAAGCTCTTAAAGTTGTGAAACTGTGATGTCTACCTGTTATACACTTTTTGCGATTTTAGCAACTACTTTTCCAGTAGATATTTGCGGGCGTTTTAATCTTACAGAAAATCGATACAGTGATAGCTGAATTATTCATTAACCAGGATTCCACCATATGTTGGTAGCATAGATTATTCTACGTCAACCTTCGTATTTCTACTCTTAGATTACGTAGATGCTTTTGTCTGTAATTTAAATATACTGTTTAATATACCTTAGTTCTTAAAAAGACATTAATGCTTCAAAAAATATTATTTGCTTTCGTTTAAAATTTTATTTTAAAAAAATATTTTAAAAAGTAAAGTTTTTCAATTATTTGTTTCAGAAGTGGATATGATATGAAATTTAGCGTTTCTGTTCCATTTCGTCCCCCGGAGTGCTATTTTTGTTGAAATACCTCAATTCAGTTGTTCTTAAACTATGGGGTGCTCCCCCCTAGAGGGGCGTGATAACTCTACGAGGAGGGCGCTAGCATATAGAAAAGCCGAAAACCAGAGATTGTTTAAGTAATTTATTAATTTACTGAATGTAAACAAACAAAATACATTCTGACATGATAAAAAATAAAATTAACATTTACACTGATATAATACACTTATAAAAGTATCAGTACTGCACACAATGTATTTTACACTTAAATTATCTATACTTGGTTAAGAACAATTTTAATAACTACCAGTGACCCCATGGGCTTGTCATAAATAAAATTATATAAAAAATTAATACTTATCTTGATAATTTGTGTGGTTTATAAATAATCCCTTAATAGCCGATTAAAAGTTACACGATTCGCTCCCCAATGCATCCGTTCTCCACGTAGGCGCGCGTATATATATTGGGGGGGGGGGGAAGAGAAAAAGAATAAATAAGAAAATCCTCTGATATAAGTAAATCCTTCGCAAACACTGTCAAGGTCCTCTTATTGCATTCCAAAGTCTTCGGAATAATTTTATAGCAATTTTATAGCAATGCACAGAAAAGATAGGAAAGACGTATATATACGTCCGGGCATTTAACGCACCAGTTGAGTGAGACGTATATATACGACGGTAGTAATTAAGAAGTTAAAGTCATATTGTAGCTTTAGTGTCCATGTATAGTATTGTGTTGAATTTAATGCATTGTTATTTTTGGAAGGGGGCACAATGAAAATTATGATTGAATACTGGGACGTAAATATTGAAAGTTTGAGAAGCACTGCCTCAATTCTCTTTCTCACAGTTACTCCCTTCCTTGAACTTAAAAATGTTTCGTTTCAAATTATGATGGTTGGATTTCATAGTATTTTGAACTCGTTGATTTTTTCCCCTCTACAATTAATGATTTTAAAAATATTATAAATCATTTCCTCATTTTCAATCAAATTTTCTCTTAGGTGTAAAAATGTAGCAATAGTTCATAAAATCTTCATCTTGATATTAATAACAAATTGTGTAGCGTAAACCCTTTATTTTCTCATTAGAAGTCACTGGTATTTAGAAGACAAATCGTTATTTTCACACGATTGCGACTTGGCCATTGGCTGCATGAGATTTGCACAAAGATACTTTTTTCTG
Organism: Trichonephila inaurata madagascariensis; assembly: GCA_019973955.1. Lineage (NCBI taxonomy): Eukaryota > Metazoa > Arthropoda > Arachnida > Araneae > Nephilidae > Trichonephila > Trichonephila inaurata. Next base: position 93,274 of record BMAV01002976.1, read on the forward strand.
GGAGACTTGCTTGTAATCACTGTGTTTGTACAATGAGTTAGAAACAAAACTTGATTAAATGTTCTACTTTTAATTATATTAATTTCAAATTTTTTTAAACCATATACTGTAATATAAGATGGTTGGAGAATTTCCCCAAACTACAAATATTTCTCACTTCCTCCTTGACATTTTAATTTTATAAAGGAAATATTTTTTTTTACTTTAAATTTACCTATGGTTTGGGATTTTAAAATTTTTAGTGAAATATATAGTATTATATAGTTATAATATATAAAATTTAGTAAAATTATTGATATTATAATATGTATTGAATATATAAATAAATTTATTTCACTATCTCCCACAAATTAAATCCTCCACTCTCTACATTTAATTTCAGTATGAATAGTAAAAAAAAATTTTCCCAATAAATTCATAACCTTGCTCTCATAACTTTGACCAACACATTTACATAAAGATTCATAATTGATGTATAGCTGTGACTACCGAATATTCTGTTTTCTCCTTATTTTCATAGATACTCTGTGTTTAGGTATATAGATTACAAACAATGTAGTAATGCAGAACAATAAAGTCGGGCAGCATTATGGATCAGTATGGGCTCAATTCATGGGACGTCATAGTCACATGATAGTGAAAGCCGCGTGATTCTAGCCAATCAATTTAAAAACTCATGCGACGTCCTAGTCACACGATAAAAACTATCTAGTGTTTCCAACTAATCAGTTCACGCGCTCCGGTGTTGCCAAGTTTTGCTCTTTGCAGAAACTTTCTCTTAAAAAGTACATTGTATACAAAATGTATTTATTTAAAAGTATAAACATAAAATATGATTTTTTTTTAATTTAAAAAAAATTTTTGAAGAAATTTTTTTTTTTCTAACATTTAAACATCTTTACCCAAATATGAAATTTGACATTTTATCTGAGTTTTACAAATAGAACAAGTGCAATTGGTTTAATGTTTGTTTTGAATTCAATGGAAAACACGTGTTTGTTTTTATCATGTGACTTCATGAATTGAGCCCATTGTCAACAGAATCTTTCAGTTTTTAAATGGTTCAGCTTAAATAACGAGAGAAACTGAATTGATTTCTTCAAGCTGAAGAGAAATAACTTTTAAATATAAAATTTTAAATCTATTAAGAAGATTAAAAGTTTACAAAAAATATATAATTGTCAAAGAAACTTGAGATGAAAAATACTGGATATTTGTGTCGAAATTATTTTAATCATATATTCAAGAATTATTATATTAAAAATTATAATAATTCATATATTCAAGAAAGAATAAAATAAAATTCATTTTTCTATTGTTAGTAAATTTAAAAAAAATAAGCATTATACCTTTAACAAATATCATGAACTATAATCTATTAAAAATCCCTCGGATTAAAGTTCTGATGGCATTAAATCTTGATATGAAGCAAAGTTGACACGTTAAACTCGGCGACGGTCTAAATACTCATTTTGAACAAGTATGTGAGGTTCTCTCATTCATGCCCAGAGAGAGAGATGTGGGAGGAAGGGAAGGAAGATTAGCCATATATCCAAAATTACTCAATTTATTTATCACGCAATCAACAACACAAGTTCAAGCAATCTAAACTAAGACATGCGCCCAATTGAAGCAATGCGTAGATAAATAACGAGGTACTCGAAGTATGAGAAGACTTTAAATAACAGTACACTTAAGGTATCCGACTACGTTCGGAACCGTGATTTTAAAAAAGCTCATAAATTAATAATTTTCATGATATTTAGTGTCACTTAGATTAGAATATATGCATAAAATTGTTTAAAGGACATTTTTACAAAATTTTTTTTTTATTTAAATACAGTACTTCGGCTAAAATTGAACTTAGAATAACCTTTTTTAAAATGTTTTCCTTTTATAAAAAAATGCTTCTAAAATAATAATATTTTGCTTTGCTTTTGCTTTTCTTGCCTCTGTACAGAGGCTCAACTATGATTTTTGAAAATTTTACATTATTGTCAGAGTTACAACCCATTGAAATATAATGATCGGCGTTTTTTTCTTAAAATTTCTCCTCTCTGTTGTCGTAAAACATGGATAAACCCACTTCTAAGTTATATATTTCAAAAATTCTAGTTGATCCTCTGTACAAATGTCTGAATTGATCCTCTGTACAAATGTCTGAACTATATCCAGGCGAAATATTATTATAATAGAAGCATTTTTTACAAAAGGAGAATATTTTGAAAAGGGGTCATTCTATGTTCATTTTTTGTCAAAATATTGTACTTAAATAATTTTTTATTGTAATACACTTCTTAAAACAATTTTATATACATTTTCTAATCTAAGTGACACTAAATATCATAAATATTATCCATTTATACGCTTTTGCAAAATCACGGTTCCGAACGTAGTCGGATACCTTAATTTAGGTTCGTATCTACTTTCCCAGCTATTTAATCTCTAGTGACCAATCGTCACTTTAATAATTATAATTATTAAATATCTGCGTAACACTATCAATTTGATTAAATTCTGATCCGCTAGTAATCTATCCTATCTCTCTCACTTTCTCCCCCTATAGCTTGAAAGCCTGGACTACATAATAGAAAACCTAATTTAAATAATCCCGTTCTCTTCTTCAGAGGGTTCGTTGCAAATAAAATAATTTTAAAAGATCAAAGATTTCCCAAGAGGGCTTGTTATTAGGAAGGATGAGGATAGAGCCGTCACAAATGTAGATGTTTGGAGAATGGATATCAACTCTCTTGTCACGCTTACGTTTCACAGATACGAGATTCACACAGTTCACAGGTTTCGTATCACTTCTAAATATAACGTTAATAATTAAATTAATTATCCAATTCTACATCGGGTTTTCAGTGAGGAATAAGAAGTATACAGTTACTGATTATAGTTTTCAAGCTTGCATTCTTTTGTTTTTAGATTGATTGATTGTTTAATAATTTAACACTTCAAAGTAAAACAAGAGTTATTGGCCACGGACCTTGTAACTTTGAGCCATAGTCAAGTGAAAACGACGACACTAATCTTTTGTTTTCATTTTTTTGCTTAGGTGATACGGTTGACTCCTAATTATTTAATTCCTACTATTAGTTCACACTCTCCTTATATATATATATATATATATATATTTATATATATATATATCTTGTTCAAATTTCCAATCGTCAATAAAATACTTTTTATTCATCCCCTCGAGAGCAAATATATTTTTTAAAAACTTGTAGCGGATGACACTTAATGTTAATACAGTTTTTTCAAATATTAATTCATTAATTAAATTTAATTAGTGAATAAATAGTAACAAACAAAAATGATAGTCCAACACCATATATAAAAAAAAGGAAAATCGCTTGCTGTGTACCTTTACAGCAATAGATAGCGTGTTGGAATTCTAATCCAAAGGTCGTTGATTAGAATCCCACCTGGGAGGGCCTAATTTCTGAGAATGTGATTTCTTTTTACTATACTATTTTATTGGAATAGTTAAATTTAATTAATGAATAAATCGTAACAAACAAAAATAATAGTCCAATACCATATATTATAAGGAAAATGGAGAATTGCAATGAAAATCGCTTTCTATTTTGCCACTTAATATTGTGATTCTGTCATATGTATATACATATTTATATTAATTGTAATTATGTAATAAAAGTAACTAAAATAAGATTTTCCTTTGTTGACCTAAGTAGGAATTGCCTTTAATTTTTTTTTATATTACCGTAAAATTCGGCGTATAACGCACACCTATACTTTCAAGCCACATTTTTAAAAAATTTTAGGTATATTTGCCGTATAACGCACGCCTCCTTTTTTACGAAGAAATCTGAAATGTTGTATACAATGCTTTTATGTTTTGAAGTCATTTATTCGAGGTATTATCCCAGACTTTTAAAAAAATAGTATGCTTTCGAACTACTACAACTCTCTTTTAGTTCATAAGACATGACATTTTTTTAAAAAATAAACAGTATTTCGATATGTGCGGAAATAAATTTATTTTAGTGCTCATCTCTGTTGTTATATTAAAAGTTATCGTTTTTATACCCGGCGTGTAACATGCACCCTTAAATTTCGATCTTATTTTTTGTGCTAAAAGTGCGCGTTATACGGTGGATTTAACGGTACTTGTTTTATCAGTAGCATTACATATGGATCTCATCATGTTTTAATGAGTTCATACAGTTCTTTTGAAGACTTTTTAGTGGAAAAGATTGAAGAGATAAGTCTTATATCTAAACAGGTCACTTTTAATTAAGATATCAATTAACTGGGAAGACTTATTAAATATATTTAAAGTAATTTCATTAAGAAAACTCATTGAAGCAAACACAGAAAGCTTTAATCGAAACAAATGCTAGAAGACACTGTAAGAGACTTCTCCCTTACATCAAGTTATTAAATTAAATAAAAATAAGTATCATATGTCTTGAACAATCAAATGTCACCACTCGTAAATCTTCTACCCCTTCTTCGGAAAATTAACAACCCCTTTCTCCACAACTGACTTTACAACGCAACTCGAAAAGATTCGTAATCGTTTGCTCAGTTGACCACCATCTATCCTTTTGTCTTCAGGGATTCCCTGCTTAAGTAATCAGATTAATCCATGGTACGCTCATAGTAAGCGTGGCCACAAACATTCCTTTGTGATGTAGCCGAGTGAAAGCAAATTGATTTGACGTCCCCTGTCCCCGAATATCCGGGTGGGGTTTGTCTTCATTCGATGATGCGCTCGTTTATCGTCGGTGGGGGGTGTACGTAATGGGAATGACAAGAGTCCGTGACTGGATTCTAAGACGTGACAGCAGGAAAGGACTGTAAACAGCTGAAGACGCTGGAAAAGGACAAATTTTTCATGTGGGGTGACAGTTTCCCGAAGGAGTCGGCCTTGGTTGAAGATTTGGGGGCTTCATTTGGCTTTTGCTTAAGGAGAAATGTCGTTACATGCTAGGGAGCAGTCAGCAGATTGTTTTGGCAAATGTACAGTCAGGAAGGAGCATAACCGGAAAAATAAATTGGAGGAAGAGTGTCCAGCAGTAGCGCACAAAGGAATTTTTCAAGGGGGGGGGGGTCGGAGTCGAAAGTTCACCATTCTTGTATCATGCTCCTTTTGATTTTGTCGATTTTCGGGAACAAAACACAGTAAAAAACTAATTATTGAATAAATAATTAGCATTAATTAATAAAACTGATCATTAATAACAAATACTTAATTAAATTTTACGCACTATATACTTAGAATTATAATCAATTGGGAAAAAAATCAAGGGCTTTGGAGGGGGGCGGGACCGGCCCCCCGGCCCCCCCCCCCTTGTGTGCGCCACTGGTGTCCAGTAATACAATAATCAATATGATGATTATAATTATATAAATTGATCAATTTAATAACTTTTTAAACTAATCTTATAATATTGAATTTCGATGATTATTCGTCATTTTAATTAATTATACATACAAAAAATTAAACCAATTTTGTTCTAATATTGGGGACATAATCAGCAATAAATTTATATTATTATTATTATTATTATACATGATGAAATAGAATGATAATTAAAAATAGCATATAAAAGTTGCAATGAATTTTTATTACATATAAAACAAATAATATAAAAAAAAATTTAAAAGTCAATTCCTACTTAGGTCAACAAAGAAAAATTTCATTTCATGACACTTGATTTTAATACAGTTTTTTTTCAAAGATTAATTCATTAATAAAATTTAAAAAATGAATAAATAGTAACAAAAATAATAGTCCAACGTCATATATAGAAAGGAAAATCGTTCGTTATGTCCCTGTGGCGCAATGGATAGCACTTAGGACTTCTAATTCAAAGATCGTGGATTCGAATTCCACCTGGGATGGCCTAATTTCTGAGAATGTGATTTCTTTTTAACTATACTATTTTATTAGAATAAATAAATTTAATGAATTAATAAACAGTAACACAAACAAAAGCAATAGTCCAACACCATATATAGAAAGGAAAATCGCTTTCTATTTTGTCGCTTAATATTGTGATTCGGTCATATGTATATACATATTTATATTAATTTTAACTATTTAATAAGAAGTAAACTAAAATAATGTTCTTTGTTGACCTAAGTAGGAATTGACTTGAAAAAAAAATTTATATTACTTGTGTTTTTACGAATTATATAAAAGTGTCTACATTCATTAAATGCTATAATCTGTGAAAATTTTTACTCTTATTTAATTAATATATGAATTACAAAGTAATTTTTGCTCTGACTTGTGATTTTTATTTTTCGCTATTTGTAGCTATTTAATATGATCTCAAAATAATCTTTAGTTCTTTTAATAAACAAGTGAAAGTATGAACTTCCACGGGAAAAAATACCAAAAAACATATTACAAATGACACACCGCCGGAAGAAATATTAAGTTTCTTTTTCTAAGTCCACAATAACATCTTGCAAGGAAGTACAAAATACGCCAGTACATTAAAAGAAATAACAGCAGCGATATTTTCGGTTTCATCATTCCACCAATCAATGACAAGATCGAAACCCATAATTATAAATCCAACCCCTCCCTTGGCAATTCGTGGATATTTTCTGAGAGAAAAATCGTAATTGCTCACTTCACTTCACTTCCTCCGTGTCTCCTCGACGTCTGTTTGGCCGGTTAAATGACTTGGTCAGGATCATTAGTGGCCGCAGCAAGAAATCAACACGTTTCCCGGCATTCATTTTGGCGGCCAAATGATGGTCATTAAAGCTTCAAAGTCCGGGGATAGTTTTTAAGAACTCTTTCACAACTTGAGGTTAACCTTCTGGATGAACTCGGGACTTCAAGGAGTTGAGCATTAAAGAAAAAAAAAAAAAAAAAAAAAAAAAAAAAAACATTGCCAGCGGAGCAGAGGACAGAAGGTTGGGAAATAGTTTTCCTGATTTGGTATTGGAAAAATAAATGCTCTACGATTACGTTGATGGATAAATTCAGAAACCGAAATCAGTGATTCTTTTTAATTGTGCAATTAAACACAAGTACTTAAGGAATCCGACTACGTTCGGAACCGTGATGTTAAAAAGGCGCATAAATGAATAATTTTCATGATATTTAGTGTCACTTAGATTAGAATGCATGTATAAAATTGTTTTAAGGACATTTTGACAAAAAAAATAATAATAATTTAAACACAATCAATATTTTAGCAAAATATTTACTTAGAATAACCTTTTTTCAAAATGTTCTCCTTTCGTGAAAATGCTTCTATTTTAATAATATTTTGCCTGTACATAGCTCAGACCTCCGTACAGGGGCTCAACTATGATATTTTTAAAAAATTCACATTATTTTCAGAGTTACAATCATTTGAAATAATTATCGGCGTTTTTTCTTAAAATTTCTCCCCTCTGTTGCCGTAAAACACAGATAAACCCACTTCTAAGTTATATATTTCAAAAATTCTAGTTGAGCCTCTGTACAGAGGTCTGAGCTATAGACAGGCAAAATATTATTATAATAGAAGCACTTTTCACAAAAGGAGAACATTTTGAAAAAAAGTTTATTCAAAGTTAATTTTTAGCCGAAATATTGTACTTAAATAATTTTTTATTGTAATACTCTTTTCTTAAAACAGTTTTATATACATTTTCTAACCTAAGTGACACTAAATATCATGAAAATTATCCATTTATGCGCCTTTTGCAAAATCAAGGTTCCGAACGTAGTCGGATACCTTAAACAAATTGGTATACCGTTTTTTATCAAACATTTGAACAAAATTTAATAAAATATTGTTCAAGAATCACATGTTATAAACGGTGATTAGGATAAATGACATAGGGTAAAAACAAAAGTCTTATCTTGATTATAAATATTTATTATGCTCAAACTATCACAATTAGACATATGATTTTTTCGATATATTGTAGATATTATGATGAATTTCTTATAAAGCCATTTACCTCAGTCATTTTCAACGTGTGCTTTCTTGGAAGCTCGGAGAATGTCTAAGCGGCATTCCAGTTCCCACCAAGTATCACTCCCACTCGGTCTGCCACTTTTTGGAAGATTCTTAATACAGTCTATTTCTTGAAACATTTCATACCATCGATTTATTGGTTTTTCTCCTGGAAGTTCGATTCCATAACAACGTGGAAATTTACAATGAACATTAATGGTATTGTTTCATTTCGTGAAACCAAATTACACATTGGACTTTCTCTTAAATTGACGCCTTTTCGGAAAAAATATATGTTTTTTTTACAAATGTTAAATGTTCCCCTAAGTCACTCTTGAAGGAGCACACACACACACATTCACGCTGTATACTACACAAAATAACTACTAAAACTAACCTATCCAATGATACAAAAGTTACATTATTATATTAAATGGTTATTTTGTAATGAATTTTTTTATAATCAGGGCCATATTTTTCGTTCACCCTATATTTACATGAGAGCTTTAGAGTGATATATATATACAAACTGCTGTTTGTAAAAAATACAACACCACATGAAGGAATAATCAGATTGAAATGAAATTTAATGCACGAACGACTTGTATTAGTACCAATAAATGTCCACATTTTCAAAGCAAAAAAAAAACAAAACAAAAACAGTATTAAGTGTCCGAAATCAGTATTTGGTGCAGCCACCATGCGCTGCAATAAGTACTGCTATACGACGTGGTGTGGAGTCAAACATATTTTGAATGTTTGCTTGTGGTAGAGAATTCCATATTGCTTGTATGAGCAGCAAAAGTTCGTCTTTTGAAGCTGCAGGACGTGGATCACGAGCGAGACGCCGGCCAACCAAATCCCACACGTGCTCAATAGGTAACATGTCCGGCAAATAAGCAGGCCAAGGAAGAAGTTGCATGTGTTGAGCTGAACAGAAGTCTCTAACAGTCTTTGCAACATGTGGGCGTGCATTATCCTACTGAAAGATAGCTCCAGGGATGTCTTGAAAGAAGGGAACGACTTCGGGCTGTAGCACTTCACGGACGTACCTGTTACTATTGAGATTAACTTCAATTAGTAGCAAATTGTGTGAAGTCGCCCCCCTTGGGTGCCCTTCTCTTTGATTATCTGTGTGAGCTAGAGGTGCAGGATTAACGAAAGAACTAGAAGTTTCCATGTTCTTGATAAGGCTTTATTAAGAACTTAAACTTAAACGTCTAACAGGTTAGATAATAATAATATATGTGAGAGAATCTACGATGACAAAACACACAATATAAATAATACCGAAATAACGTAACTCGGACCACTATCAATAATTAACACGCCTAAACTCAATTCCAATAATATCTCAGATCCTAATATTAAATAGTCAATCCTACCTTAACTTCAATCGCCGATCCAATCTTATAGAAGTTGCGTATTTACTCGAGTGCAATGGTATGCACCTTGACCTGGCTCTATCTTCGGGATAACCTCTGTTGGCTGTCACTTCACAATTGTATCACGCTCTATCATAACATTCCCCAAATTGCCACCTCGTTTACTCTAACTTCTGATATTTAAAAGCTTTCTAATTTGCATCTTTTATTCACGTTTCACTTCTTGGGTTTTGGTTGGAAAAGAGTTGCCATTAATTCTGGCCCCAAAAGAACCCAAAGGACATGTTAATGAAAAGACGCGTGAGCCCGTCACAATTGGATCGTTCATGATACGAAATCGCACCCCAGACCATAACTCCGGGTGTTAGACCACTATGCAGTTCGATAACACACTCTGGAAGTCAGCGTTCACCGGCATAGAGTCTAACACGAATGCTGCCATCATGTTCCTAACAAATTGAAGCGTGATTCATCTGAAAAGACAACTTGGTGCCAATCAGCTTGACAGGCTCTGTGTTCATGAGCCCATTGAAGACGCAGCCTTCAATGGTTTGCCGTAAGGAGGATCCTGTATAAAGGCACCCTTGCACGCAATCCACGGTGCAGAAGACGTCGACAAATAGACGAAGCTGACATTAGTAAACCTGTCGCAGTAGACCAACGAGCTGTCAAC
>BMAV01002976.1:103409-116999 GCA_019973955.1 Trichonephila inaurata madagascariensis
AACTTGCATCACTGTGGAACTGTTCCGCTGCACACGAGCTCCTATTGAGCAATAGAAAAATCCTCCTTCTCGAAGGCCGATAATCCTCCCCCGTTCAAACTCCGTAAGTTGTTGGAATTTCTCCTTATTTCATCGTGGAGGCATAGTTAGATCTCACTAAACGTATGTTTATTTGAAGTATTGTGAATATATGAGAATGAAGGTATCTTTTTTTCCCTTGCTCTTCCTCTTCAATGATTATATGTAATATTAATTAATCCAATTCGATCCACTACTAGATGGTGACACCAATAAAATGCCTCTCACACTTGGGGACTGGCCGTATCTGCTAAGGCTTAGTTACCAAGATGCTGCCCATTTGAAAAAAAAAAAAGATTTAATCCAATTTAGAGAACTGATAAAGCGACGCTCATGATGTAAGAATGCAATCTTGTCACTGCAATAAAACGTGATTTTTTTTTAATTGATGTAATGTTACTGAAATTATTTTTTTTATCATACTTTTTATACTTCCCGTTTTTCTGAATTCTGTTTAAAGATTAAATGGGGCAGAAGTGTGTGATTCAGATGTACAATAATCCTTTTATTATATCTGCATCATTTCAGTCGTTATTTCATTATAGATGATAGTCTAAGATAACATAGGATCATAATCGTGATTATCATGACCCAGGACATTAAAGCTGAATTACGGTTTTCGAGTCCTGATTCCGTATATGATATAGTGTGTGAAACAATGGATCTGCTGCGTGTAAATGGAAATGGGTCTCGATACTGTGATTGGAACTTCATCTTCAACACTGGTGTGTATAGATTTTGTCTCATAACTGCCATGGGGCTGATCTAAAGAACCGTTTGTGTAAAAGTAAGAAACAACAAACTTCAGTTGTTTAGCTATCACTAAGGATTACTTAAATTGCTTTTTATATTTTGGAAATATAACAAAATTGATGCAAAGAAAAATCTATTTTGCTTCGATGGGTTTCATTCAATTCCTACTATTAGCTCACACTCTCTATAGATTTATTTATTTTCGTGGAATTTTTAATCGTTAATAAAATACATTTTAAAGCGCTCAATTGAACTGAAATTTTATATACATGATTATTTTGGATGACAATACAGTAATTTAATTATAATTAATAAATATAATTATTATAATTAAAAATATTAATTATTATAATTAATAAATATTAATTATTTAAAACTAATTATTTAAAAGTTACAAATACAGCCACTTTGGCATCCTTTTTGGCGACTTAATGACCCTTTTGGCAACTTTTGACAAAACTTGAAAAAGTTTTTTTCTCACATTTTAAAGCGCTCGTTTGAGCTGAAATGTTCTATACACTATTGTTTTCGGTAAAAATACGATAATTTAATTATAATTAATTAAAATTAATTGACTGAAACTAAGTATTTAAAGAATTACAGATATAGCCGCATTGGTTTCATTTTTAGTGACCTGGCTCAAAACTTCGAAATATTTTTTTTCTCACGTTTTAAAGCATTCAGTTGAACTGAAATTTTGTATTCCCGATTGTTTTGGATGACAATACAATACTTTAATGAAAAGAATAAAAATTAATTAGAACTTAATGTTGTGATTCTGTCATATGAATGTACATATTTATATTAATTGCAACTATTTAATAAAAAAAAGTAGCTAAAATAAAATTTTTCTTTGTTGATCTAAGTAGGAATTGACTTAAAAAAAATCTTTTTATATTACTTGTTTTAGGAATAAGGAAGAAAAAAAATAATGATTTAAAAAATGCTAAGAGAGAGAAAGAGTTGTAATAACGTCGTACTATAAAGCTACTAGAGGACTATTGGTAACGAGCCTCGAAATTTTGAACCTCGGTCAAGTAAACAGGACGACACACCTCTCTCTCCTAACTATCACACAACACCAAAAGGAAGTTTTTGAGTCTCGATCGATTTAATTTTTTCCCCCTTGGTCTTATTTTTGCAGCCATTTGTCTGCTAAGTCTTTTAAGGAAAGAGAAGTCAAGTCAAGGAAATGGCTCTCACACTTGGGGGACTTTCCGTATCTGCTAAGTCTTTGCAGACACGGAAAGTCCCCAAGTGTGAGAGCCATTTCCTTGGTAGTTCGCACACTTCGTGAGAGCTACCAATGAAATCACCTTCTAATAGCGGTTATTGCGACCAAATTTTTGACACTTGAATTTATTCAATTCAAGCTCTCGTTGTATGCTAAATATTTCCGTGATTAATTTTTTTCCGTGAGTAGAAGAACCAACTATATACTCAAGGAATCTTTTACGTGCTACATAATCATATGACATGTGTGCCTATATGACATGCATTCCCTCGAAAATTGCGGGCAAGCATGTCATATAATTATGTGGTATGTAAAAGAGATCCCTTGAGTATCCATTTGGCTCTGGCACTCTCGGAAAAATTAAATCAATCCAATATTTACCATCCGACAAGAGTTTGAATTCAAAATTAGTTTAAGCGTAGAACTTTCATAACAAGGCCGTCACTAGATGAGGCCACCAGGAAATGGCTCTCACAATTTGGGACTTGCCGTGTTTGCAAAGGCTAAGTTTCTAAAATGCAGCCCCATTGGAAAAAAAATAGGAACATACTATGATATTTGATAATTTTTCTATCTGAAAAATGTTTCGAACTTGAAATCTTTTATTTAAAATTAAGATCAAATAGTGTTAGGGTATCCAACTACGTTCGGAACCGTGATTTTGCAAAAGCTCATAAATGAATAATATTTAGGAAATTTAGTGTCACTTAGATTAGAAAACGTATATAAAATTGTTTTAAGAATAATATTACAATAAAAAATTATTTAAGTACAATATTTTGACAAAAAATGAACATAGAATGACGCATTTTCAAAACATTCTCCTTTTATGAAAAATGCTTCTATTATAATAATAGTTTGCCTGTGTATAAACTGGAATTTTTGAAATATATATCTTAGAAGTGGATTTATCCATATTTTACTACAATAGAGGGGAGACATTTTAAGAAAAAAACGCCGATAATTATTTCATTTGGTGGTAACTCTGAAAATAATGTGAATTTTTCAAAAGTCCTGGTTCAGACTCTCTGGAGAAGTCTTTACTTTATCTAAGCACACACACAAAATATTATTATTTTACAAGCATTTTTTATAAAAGGATAACGTTTTGAAAAAAGGTTATTCTAAGTTAATTTTTAGTCAAAATATTGTATTTAAATACTTTTTTTGCCATAATGCTTTTAAAACAATTTTATACATATATTTTAATCTAAGTGACCCTAAATATCATGAAAATTATCCATTTATGCGCTTTTTTTTAAAATCACGGTGGTTCCGAACGTTGTCGGATACCTTAAAGTAATACTAAAAATTTAAATTATTTTCATTTCCATTTTATAATTTAAATATGATAAAAGCGTATTATTAAAGGGGAAAAATTTCTTTCGTACTTTCAAAAGTCTTTGAATAGTGAAAAAAAATGTGCATTTTCTACTGATCGTACTTGATAAAGATCTACTTTAATCCCTCAAACTCTTATCTACAAATCTAATTTTCTATCGCAAAGTCTCTGAATATTTGAATAGATTTTTGCATCCTTTCTCTCTTTTCAATAATTTCTTTTTGAATTTAAAAAAGAATCACATACTATGTAGGACTTTTGTCACTTTATCGCATATCTGTACATTTTCTTGCAATGAATTTATTAGAATAATTCAGAGTAATCGAAGTCTTTTTGACTAATTTATTGTTTTATTATGACTTCAACAATAGTTTAAGAATGTTTTTTTTATAAGATTATGTATCTTTATGCTCAGGCAATACTATCCTTTGCATATATGTTGTTACGTAGATCCGGATTTGTGGATTTTATGCCATCAGTCTTAAAGAGCAAAAAGATTCCTTAAAAGTGATGAAATTTATTGTAGATAAACAAACCGCAAAGTACAGGATATAACAGAAAAATTCACAAAATAAATACCAGAAGGTCTTCACACATTCTACAGCGCTCAGATACAGCTATCAGTCTAAAATTACGAATAAGTAATGATAAAGACTATTCGCAAGCAATCGCTGGATAGTAGCAGCTCAACAGCTAAAGCAATACTGATTCAGCTTCAGCGAGTGATTCTATTTATAGTCTGCACGATTGTTTTCAAGATCTTTCTCGAAAAATTCGCTTACGTCATACAGCGTGATGTTAATGGATTTCTTCTGTAATTTCGAGAAAAATTAATATGATAGCCGCCAAAAATGGTTGCCAAGGGCCAAAATAGTTGCTAACTCGTCAAATTTGTTCGCCAGAAATGATACCAACTTAGCTGTATCTCCAATATTTAGCCCCGTTTCGATTAGAATGCCATTATAGATTAAAGGGAAACGTTGTATGCAAATATTACAATTTTTATCATCAAATAAATAGAACAGAAAGTAATACTAATGTATTAAATATCCAGATATAAATTATTTACACTATTTTAAGCATTAATTATACACAACATTCGCTCCAAAATAATATTGTATATTATTTGCATTGTATATTATTATCCTTTGTACATTATTTATATAAAAATTTTCTACACATGTTTTTATACTTATTTTACAGTTTTAAATACGATATTTTAACGTTATTGAACCAAAAAAAATTGAGTTTTTTTTATATAAACTCAAGGATCAAATATTTTATATTTGCAATTTATGCCTAGCTAATTGTACAAATGTAAAAAATATTGTCAAATACGTTTAGGGTTTGTAATGCAATAATTTACACATCATTTGGTATATATTTTATATTCGTTAAAATGCCCGGATTTCGAGCTAATGAAATATAGGAAAATATTCTAGATTTCTTGGACTGAATGATCCAGCATCCCTGATCCGGAATTTCCTGTTCCTAAACAGCCTGGACAATGGAATTTGGAGAAAAATGGCATTGATGGAACGGACGTCAAAGTAGGAGAAAACAATTTTGATTTTGAAAAAGAATTTCTAAACTCTGCCAATAAATTAAGAAAAATTAAATGGTTTTGATCCGTTGAGCTTAATTTATCAAAAAGGCAGGTTTAGATAATGGCTCCAAGATTAAGGTGATAAAAGATTGTACAGAACTATTTTTAGAACTGGACAGTTTATACTTGAAGTAGAGTTCAAAAGCTTTGAAAAATTACCAGGTTTTATGAAGAAAATAAAAGACCGCTTTAGTATTTGTATATGACTTACAATGTGCAATTATATTTTTTTGAACAGACCTGCAGAATATGTAAGATAGAAATAACTAACAAGAATGGTGCGTTTACCATCAAGGAATTTTTACTTCGAAAAAGTATTAATACGAAAAATGCCGTAAAACATATATCTAAATATAATATACAGGGGGATTCGCTACCAGACCGATAAATTTGTAGAGTGTGTAGGGGGTACAGAGACGACTTGGAATCACTGAGGAATGCCGGGTCGCAAACGCGGTAAAGTGAGCTATGGCGCAAAGAAGCAGAGAAAAAGAATAGAAAAGGCAACACATTAATGAACCATAAAACATTTTATTGAAAAGTTTACTACAACAGGTGTTCAAAAGTACAACTTAAAGTCGTCTGGCAGGCCTGACATCGGCGCTGAATGGAATTTCTCAGATTCTGGAAGATTTCTCTCGGCAGTAGATGGCGCTGAACAGAAGGCTTAATGAACACCGATTCTGCAGGAAGTCGTCATTTGCCACTTTTGACCATACCAGGCCTGCCAGATGACTTTTGGTCGTAATTTCGAGCACCTGTTATAGCACAACCGTTTAATAAAATATTTTCTGTCCCATCCTATCCCATTATTGTTTCAGTTCTTTTTCTCTGCTTCTTAGCACCATTGCTCGCAATTACGGCATTTGTTACCTTGAATTCCTTTATGATTCCGAGTCCTCTCTGTACCCCTCACACACCCTGCAAGTCTGTCGTTCAGATAGCGTTGATATCGATTACTTTTCCTGTATCATCCTCTATCTGACTAAAATATATTTTGAATCTGTATTCTGCTGTATAATATTAGGTGAGGATAGCCTTAAGACTTCAGCTATTTGAATTTCAGAACAAAATGATTATCTTTACGTAGTATCTACTTATCTCCTTACACAAGGATTCAAAAATAATGTGACCACTTTCAGAACATCATAAATTTTTATTGAATTAAGTTATTTACATGAACTTTTCGATGTGGTTTCCTTTAACATTGTACACTTTACGAAAACCCTCAGGCAAAAGAGCATTTTCTACCAATTTTAGGGTTATTTTTCCAACTTTTTATTTGATTACTTTTTGAAGCCCTTAAAGTGTCCTTACTTTAAGTCTATTTAGTTGTTTTTTTAAGTATCCTTATAAAAAAATAATCGCAAAGAGCACAATCAGGAGATGATGATAAGCACTTCTCAGGAGGAAGATAATTTATTTATTGTTTTATCTTTCATACATTTTATAGTTGATTTTGCAGTATGACTTTGTGCAGAATCTAGGTGAAAAACAAAGTTTCGTTGAGGGTAAAGACATTTATTTCTTTGACCATGTGCTTCAAAATTTAATTCTGATAGTATTTAGCATTAATTTTAGTCTTTGGTTCTACAAAAAACGATTTTGTTAAGCCTTGGGGGGACATTCCCATCTATACCATAAACCTGACGGCCAGCTAGCCTTTTGTAAAACAGCTTCGTTTTTGCGACTCTTTTCACTTGAATAAAATTGTACCTTTGTTTTGCCAGTTGAAACAGTACTTGATCAGAAGTTTTCCATGTTTTGTATCTACCTTTGCGTAGCATCAGATACGTAAGGCAAGAACGTTTTCTTCATTTTTCTACGGTCTTTGCAGATATTTGATGACAGATTGTTTTTTTTTTTTTTTTTTTTTTAATTTTTTTTTTTTATAGCCAATTTTTTTATCTGATGATAAATTGTCGATTGCGATACCTATAGTTTCTTTGCTAAAGTTCTTTGACGCAGAGGATTTCCACAGTTATGTCTATTTAGCTTCCTTTTGCATTTTTCACTAATGACTTTCTTTTGTCCAGAATTTTTTCCAGGTTCTTTTGATGCCAACCAAATTTTATTTCTGTTTGAAGTTCAGATAGAAATCCATTAGAAAAACGTCTCTTTTCTGATTTTTAAATACTTTAATTATACAACAGAATTTGAGCAACCATTCTGCAAAAGTCTTAAAATTTCGTTTCGGTTTTGATGACCTAATTTCGGAATTGTAACTCACTAACAAAAATAGTTAGTTTGGTAATTTAAGCGACTCATTTTTTTTAAATAAAACTGGCAATAAAGCGATTAAAATTTATTATAAATATTTATATGCTTTTAAAATTAGCCACACTAATAATGAATCAACCTGTATATCTCGAATATTAAATTCATTTTAATGGAATAAAATGCGTATTTATAATTAAAACTGTTCGTAGCCAAAAATAAGAATATGGATTAGGATGAATTAGTTAAAAGAGGAAATTATGGGAAAAAAATGAGTTAAAAAATGTTTAGGCTTAAAATATTTGTATTCAGCTTTTAAATAAAGCAAAAGTATTTAAAAAATGACAAAGCTCAATCTAGAGAATTGTCATTCAGAAATTGCTAAAAGCATTCTAGTTTTCAAATATAAGGCACATAAATTTTGTCAAGTAGGACTGTAAATGGCGTTGAGCAATGTTTCGCTGACATTTATTGCGTCATTTTGCGCAAACGTCCAATGTTTGATTATGACATACAATGCCAGGAGCTATGAAATTATACGAATGAGAGTGAAATATTCATAGCTGACATTTTCTAATTTTTCTGCCTTACATTTTTTTCAGCAATCTGAAAAAAATACCAGAGTCCGCGATGGCTTCCTGAATCGCAGTCATTGTAAGTTGTAAGAATAGTACATATTCTTCGTTCGCCGCCATCCAAATACTTACTAAGGCGGAATAATACATAGTGCATTGTGTGTTTTTTCCTTTTAATCCATTGTATTTGTCAGTTTATTTACAAGCAATGTTACGAAATAAATGGAAAACGGAAGATCACGAGACACGATATTTGGTGTAATTGGCACCAAAAATATCGTGGCTCCAAGATATTTCGTATTGATAATTGTGTTCGTTTTTCATTGGTGTAGGATTTATTTGGCATTAAAAAAAAAACAATAAAAAAGGATAGACTCTGTTTGTTCAATTCTTTATCTTCTGACATCGTAAATACTTTTTGTTAAGTTTTTTATGTTGTTGTTGCTCGTGCACCTGCCTGGCATAGTCAGATCGAGGCCCACGAAATTCATCGTGGCAATGGGCTAGATGTACGCCTATCGTTGGCTTTTAGCCTTGAGCACCATACAGGTGACAGTACGATTTAACTCGGAGAAATTGCCAAAGGAACGATAGATGGCGATACCACCTATCTCCACCTCCACAATTTGGGCATGGAACTGAATTGGAGGGAAATTTCTCCAGTTCCCTGCACTCGTGATTCAGCCCACAAGACTTTCGGACCCACTGATTTAACGAGCACGTACTCCGCGTGTACTCGGAGAGTATTTGGTGGTACGGGCATCGAACCCAGGCCTTCCGGTCCAGAGTCCGGTGCTCTAACTACTAGGCTACCCACGGCCGTAAGTTTTTTATGCTTGGGTTTAATAAATTGCTCTGTATCACTTCCTTTGGAAATGGAAATAAAGGGCATCGAGTTGGCATATTTGCAATCTTTTCCAGAAGAAAGGCAATTCTTTCAGTGGCGTAACGTTCCACCCTGCAACGCGCTGCATCCAGGGGAGGGGGAAATGATTCTAAGGGGGCCCCAAACCCATGTTATCATATGATTTTGCAGTCCTTTCTAAGGTCCAGCGTGGGGCTCAAAACTTGACTTTACAGGGGGCTAATATTCTTCGTTACGCCACTGAATTCAGTTGCGTGCTGCCTTCTTTTAAGCCGATCAACTTACAATCCAATCCCAATATTATGGTTACTGTGTTATTACTATTATTATTGCTCGACACGTGAGCATAAAATCTCTGGATTGCTTTAGTTACACGCAGTGGCAACGTCAGGTATGTAAATTTTTATATTTCTAATTGTATTTCAGCTTAGTGCCAACTTTGTATTTTTTTAAATACGTAACATTCTCATGCATGCTCTCATTCTCTTGAGTGAGGAAAAATAGATTTTACTTTATAATGATTCGAAGCATTGCTTTGGTTTCAGAAATATTATCTTCGTTATATTTAATTTTACTGTCTCAAACTACAAGAAAAGTTTATTTTTAAGGTATATGACTATGTTCGGAACTGTGATTTTAGAAAAGTGTATGAATAAACAGTTTTTTGACATTTAATGTCACTTGAATTACGATATACATATAAAATTGTGTGATAAATTTTATTATCACAGAAAGAATTATTTAAATGCAATTTTTTTTGGCAAAAAAGGAGGATAGAAAGGCATATTTTCAAAACTTTCTCCTTTTATGAGAAATGCTTCTATTATAATGTTATATTGCATATGACTTTTGAACAAATCCTGAGCTAGGAGTTTTGAAATATAAGATTTAAAAGTGGATTTATTCACACAAACATTTTTTCATTTATCATGAATTTTTCAAAAAAATCTTAGTTCAGACTCTGTAGAGAAATTTTAGCTCTATATAGACAAAATGTTATTATGGTAGAAGCCTTTTTGGTACTTACATATTATCACAACAATCACAAGCTCTATTAATAACACACCAATATTATTTTTTTTTTTATTTTATTGTGAGAACATTTATAAATCCCCGTGCACCACAAAGTATCACACGAGAGCCTATAGAAGTAAGCATGAAGCACACATTATACAAAGGAAAGAAGGAATTTAAAGTCATGAAGGATTACAAAATACAAACACCCATGCTTTTTGGGGGATTCGAATCCAGGCCTTACGGCGCCACAGTCAGCGTCACTAGCCACTGTACCGGATGGGCGACTAACTCAACCAAGTTGGCAACCCCAATTTCCTATGTGTCACACGTGCTGAATTGGCATCCATGTGCTTTGTTTCATATATTGTCAGCAATAGGTTGCGATAATACATAAGTACCCATTTTTTCAATAAAAAGAAAATGTTTTGAAAATATGTCATACTTTTATTATTTTTTTTGGTCAAAATACTAGGATTTAAATAGTTTTTTAAAGAAATAATATTTTTAAAACAATATTATAGTGTATTTTGACTCAAGTGACGGTAAATGTCAAAAATATATATATATATATATATATATATATATATATATATATATATATATATATATATATATATATATTCATTTATACTGTTTTGCGAAATCATGGTTCCGAAAGTAGTCAGTTACCCTATGATAAAAGGCTGATTATTTTGAAGGTCTCAATTTCACACTGTCCGCTCAGTAACAAAACTTTTATGTGCATTTAAATGATCCGCCTGTGCAATTTTAAGAATTGTTTAATGGTATATTTAACAATACTTAATAGATTTGAAGAAATTCAATGAGTTTTTCTTATTTATTAGTCCTCTGGATGAACTTTCATTACATTCAACCAAATGTAATAATATAGATTTGAGTTAACTATGAGAAAAGTTTCAGGAATTAACATCATGAATTCACAAATGGCTGCATGATAGGATCTTTAAGTCAAAAAAATGAATTGTGAATACATATTTTATATTTTTCGAGAGCTCTTTTTCATTAAAATGAGTATTAAAGCAGAAGTAAACCACATCCTCATCTATAAACAACACACAGCCAGCAAAACCTCAATTACTGAATTAATGGCTATGTAGTACGTATTGAACCATTTTGTAAAATCATCAATCCATCTAAATCCAATGAAATTCTGATAATGTAAATAATCTATCAGGGGCTGGAGAGGAAATCTACATTAGGTAGAATTAATTACCTTTACATACTCTAATCGTCTATTAACAGACCAGAAGCACCCATTCCGTTAGGCAGGGTCCCCCTAATGATACACTGTGGACAGGGTGCATAATATTAACCAAGGCTAGCGGTAGCGACAGATTCTTCCTAATGAGGATAAATACCAGTATCCTCAGAGCAAGGGCTCTGTTTACAGCGTCGCCCCTCTAATTGCCGAGCCCTGGACTAATGATTAGGGTTGTTAATAGCCCGCATCTTAATAACTCATGACATTTTTGTAGGTCGAGAGTTATCATTTTAAGGAGCCTTACTGCTGCTAAATTTTGGGCTTCATTATGCTGACACGAAGTGAGGTTTTGCACAACCGGCGTTGTTGCTGGAGACCCAACCACTTGATGAATTTGAACTTTGTTCAGGAGCTTGAGCTGTTCGTGCAAAAGAATAATTGAAACGTTTTGCAGAATAAGTTAGTTGAAAGGGTCCACTAGGTCGCATTGTAGATTAAAACTTTTGAAGTCTCCACTCATTAGGGATGTTGGTTTTGGAAATTTGGTGTGAAGTGTTTCCGGGGAATTTTCAGTGTAAGTTAATTAATTTTAGATTTAGAGCGGGAGTGAAGGATTGTAGAATATAAGCTGATGTTTTTAAATTCTTTTGTTGTATTTTGAACCAGTTGCGACATAGCCATCCTGTGATGACTATGTCTGGAGTGATTCGCGTAAGCTAGAGGTGAGGGATTATCTAAATGATGAGACATTATATAATTCTTAACACAACTTTTATTAAGAATAACTTAAATTACTTAATTCTAAATAACAACTTTCTTAAAGTGAAAATGAGCCAACAATTAAACCTTATTTCAAGTCAGATCGCGCAACTAGATCACTTATCTTAATTATAATAATTTAACTGTCTAATCTAACTTCCTATACAAAATATTACCTTTCATAAAGTCACCTTCCTTCTTAGGTTGAAGTAATTCCTATTATGTTGATAATAGGTGAGAAGACTTAGACTTTCTTAATCTTTATTATATTCAATTGCGATGAGCGTATCCTTCTTCCAGAGATGTAGGATGTCTAACCTTTATTCCAAACAATTCCGCACTAAGTTATCTCTAGGCTTGCCGTTATATCTCATCAAAGCTTCTATCCTTTTAAAGTATATCTCATTTGCATATTCGATCCGTTTCTCTTCTTGGTATTGGGTTGGAAAAGTTTTGCCATTAATCGGGGCCGTCAAAGAACTTAGGAGTTATGTTAGAAGAAGGACGCGAGAGACGTCACACAGTCACCGTACGTTTAAATGTGCAGAGAATTAATACATAATTCTTTTAAGTTGTAAGCATTCCTTTAAGGTATCCGATTACCCTAAAATTGTGAATTTTGCCAAAAATTGACACATTTTTGTTATGATTTTATTTTATAAGCCATCTTATTAACTTTATAAAAAATACCAAATTTATTATTTTTCATTCACTAGAACAAAAATTACAAGTGTTCCGGTAAAAGCAGATGCCGTAACTGTACATAAGATGTCAAATTTTATAAAATGCGTTTTACTCGAAATGTGTTTTTTTTTTCGAAAAACTCAAACGGGGACAGCGATTGCTCAAAAAAATTTTAAAATAATTTGGTGAAATTTTTTGTGTATGTTCTGTATAATTGTAAAAGTTTTTCAACCTTCAGATTTAGAAATCACTGTTTTATTACAAAATTTGCAGTCCCTTATGTGAATATAATCACTGCTTAATATATTTTTAAGCAAATTCATATAATAACTAAGATAAAGTGCTCTAGTTTTTGTGAAAATTAAAATATCTTAAAATTCTGAAGGTCATTTAAAACTGAATGGCAAAGCAACACATCAAAATTGAAAAGTTGAAAATGTATTCATAATTTTTTTGTACAGAATGGAACCTGTTTATGTAATTTTTTGTAAATTTTTACCCATTTTAGTAACAATAATTTATTTTTCTCTTCTTAATTTTAGCATATTTTTCTTAAAACGTACTACGTAAATCTAAAAATCACAAAAAATCTCCGTATCTTCATCTTTTTAAAAAAACGTTGTCGCAAGTAGTCGGATACCTTAATATGAATAATAATTTAAATTACTTTCCTGAAATATATAAGTACATGTAGATTTGTCATTAAATTTTTCTCAATGCCTTGAAAATTTACTGTACTGGAATAGTCAGTATCAACGCTTTCAGAACATGACAGTTAATAAAGTGAAATTAAAAGAAAACGTAGAATATATATATGTCAAAAATACAGAGAGAAACTACAAGTTCAATATAAAAAGGTTAATTTGTTCTACAACTCATATCTTAATCGTTTAGTTGATACTTTTACGTAATAAGTATATAAAATTGCATGGCAAAATTAATCAAGAGTAATATACTGAAATTAATATGTGAAAAATGTGCGCACAAGAATAAATTTCAATATTAAAGGCAGAATTAAAATTAGTTTCAAAGACAGACAGAGGCTTATTCCTAATATTTTACGGTATACTTTAAGATGCCAGAATTTACAAAGGACAAATTAAAATCTTCGTAATAGAGTAAGAAATTTCAATGTACCAAATGTATTAACTTATTATTTTTGTTTTTAAAATTTTAATTTTGTTAGTAAAATAGTTGTGTTTTTAATTTTAAGAAAAAAATATTTCGAAAAAAAATTT
>BMAV01002977.1:0-14452 GCA_019973955.1 Trichonephila inaurata madagascariensis
GAGTTTTTACATATTACTTTTACAATTTGTAAAGCAACTCCTCAAAATAAAGCAATGAGTGAAATTTGTTCATATTTCTTTAAAAAATTAAAACATGCAAAAAAAATATTCTTAAATTCAAATAAAAACTGTTTAACACAGGAAATTACAAAATAACGTTATGCCAAAACATATAAATTAGTTTTCAATTAATAATCTGAAAAATGAATAAACTATATGTCAAAAGGGCTCCAAATATCTACAAAATAAGACTTTTTCTAAAGGACACAGTATCACACGCAGACAGTAACACATTTTCTCTTTCAATAGCAAGTTCGAAGACTACCCCATCTCCTTTATAAGACGCAAGAATCCTGCTCTCTTTATATGTTTGAAACATCTTCTTGATGGATTGATTAGTATCGGTCATTCTTGAAGCAAATATGATGATGACGACCGTCGACAATGTTGCAGTCGCTATTACAACAACCACTTCTCCTATAACAACAACGGTAAACTGATGCTTGAAGAAAGATATGAAGTAGGACAGCATAGAAAACATATGCAGAAAATTCATCAAAATCATCACGAATATCGGTTCTGAAAATATCTTCTGCAGCATGTCAACAATATTCAGAATCGTGAAGTACTGGCTCACTAGAAGCCTCGAAGGCATTGTAAGTGAGCCATTAACTACTTTCAACAGTTTGTACTTGTAGCAAGATAAGAGTTTGCTTATTCTATGGCAAAGGGTGCAGTACATGCACGTTAAGAGTCCAGGAAAGATAACCTGAAGGGATGCATACGTATTTACATTAATAAAGCACAATACCCTAAAATACGAAGAAATATCTTTGAATTTGTACCCGTATGTCCAAAAAATATCTTGCGATTTTTCACTGATGGAACTGACGCTCAACAAAGCAAAGGCAGTTGGAGTTATTGTGTAAGCAAACAAAATCACGTTGGTGGCCAATACTTCGATTTTCTTTACGTGAAAAGTGATGTGTGAGGAACATACTTCGTTCATTTGTGCAACAAGATTAGTTAGGAGTTTTCTTTTGAAATATATTAAATACCACAAACTCACGGACAAAATGTTCACAAAAGTGCATGCTATAATAACGTCGATTCTCCACACTCCCGTTTGGTATCCTATGATCAGTGTACATGTGGAATTCAGAAGAGCAACATGAATTCAAATAGGAATCCAGAAGTAAAATAAGCATTGAATTCGAGATTTTAGAACGAAATTGTTGAAGATAGATATTCCCGTAAAGTGGAGACATGACCACAAATACGTCTTTTCCTGATCTTTAAATCCGTGATACATTGGGGATATTCAGTTAGGGATAGAGTCACAGGATATATATCGGAAAGCTCCTTTAAATAAAATTATTTTTAAAAATAACGACAACTCTTTTCGCTTAATAGAAAGTGAATTCTAGTACGAACATCTTGTGTTGGAACAGAACCCATACTCAAATTCCTTTCAATATATCATTGAAGAGCGGAACTGGCAACAAGCATCAAAAATTCACCTTAACAAGAATTGGAAAATAATAAAATATATATGCTTTACAGATATAAGAGAAAATTTGTTTCCAAGGTGATTTTAATAAAACTTTTACTCAAACAGTATTTAAGTACTTATCATCTTTTTACAAGTTTTTCTGAATAATATTATACTGTGCCTGTATTTCTTTTCGCTTTTGTATAATCGAATCATTAAATGGAAAATAAACTGACTAAACCTTGATATTTCTTGTGCTATAGACTTTTGTTGTAGTGTTCCCAATCAATACTTTTCCAAGGATTGCACATTGTAGTTGGAGTGCAAATTTTATTTACAACTCGGATTCGGGAAGTGAGTCAATTGCTTGTGAAAGCAGCGTATTTCGTTGTAGGATACTATTGATTATTTGAACCAGAAATATAACATCACTCATTTTTGATAACTGTGGACACTTATAAACATATAAATAGTTAAGATGATAGGTACTTATCCAACAAGAGGACAAAAAGATTTTTGAAAGAAAATTTGCAATGAATATTTCGAATCTCTCTTAAAAAAGGTATAATTTACTTTATTATGAACATTAGAAGATGCATTAGCTTAGCAGTTTAGTAAGGTACGATTTCAATTACTTTTACAGTTTTGCAATAAATATAATAGGGAAAAGGAGAAAATTCTTAAATATCAGTGGTTTTTAAAGATGACACAGTTATGCATCGAAAAACAATCACATACTTAACGTAAAGTGAAAAAAAAATTATAAATGTTTCATAATAATTACTTAGATGGTGAATAAAATACTCAATAACGTAACCATAAACATGAAACAAACAAAAAAATGTGTAATCAGTATAATATTTCTAAAACATCATTAAAAAAGGTGCAGCGACCAGTTTGGTGCGCAGTGCCTTTCATAACCCGACAAAGAGTTTGGCTAAAACAACGGGAAGCTTTGAGAATTGTAGGACGATATATTTGTGCAACATGAACTTTAATGTTATTGTCAAGACTTAAGTTTATAAAAACAAAGAATTACAAAAACTACACTATTATATTTCCTTAATTCAATTTGATCATATAGGTAAAAACGTCCATTCAAGATGTGTTATCTTATCCATGATCAGTCTACCATTTTACACATTTTTTATTTTTTGGATTCCATAAAAGATACACCCTCAGGGGGCTCACCTTCTTTAGGTGGGTACGGGTGTCACAATCCCAAGGTGATCTTTTCCTCTTCTCAAGGGGTTTACTATCTTTGCTAAACACAGGTGTCACGACCCTGGGGTACCCCATTGATCCTTCTCCATTTTCGACCCTCCATCTTGTTATCCAATTTCTCCTTTTCTTCTTTTCCCGTCCAGACCACAAACCTATGAATATATGGCGCAGTATCGCCAATACTGGCTCTTGCGCCATAAAACACCAAACTCACTCACTCACTCACGCCATAAAAGATACATATAGACAGTAAAAGGAACATTTTTTTTTTCAATGGAGGCTACGGAGTAGTATTTACCATTGCAGACCTAGTACATTGCCCGGGAGCTGGTATCACTTTTTAGTGCGACACCATATAGATGAAATCCAATTGCTACAATTTAATTTTGATTCCCAGTTTCCTCCCTGAGGGAGGCACCTGAGCTCCGTCAATGCAAAATGGTACCAGGAATTTAATTTTTCCAAGAGAACCTTTGCCAAACAGGCACTCTAGAGATCTTTAACATGCCACATAATTATCTGACATGGAGGCTGTCGATTTTCTGCATCATGAAAATCCACTGACTTGGGCCAGGATTGAACCCGCAACCTTCGGCAGAGAAAGTCAGCGACAAACTACCTCCCCCCAGTTGATGTACAAGGTGCTTTACATGACTGATTTTTCATGCTAAAAGCAGAAGTACAGCTCTTAGAAGACTTGAAGCGCCATCTATCCCGTTTTACATTTACTTTACTACTGCAAACAAACCCGCTTCCGACCTCCCCACTGATAGTGATTTTCCCGTTTCAGATGAGGCATCCAGGAGTCGATGGTTTATTATTTTAGCTTTAACTATTCTACAAGAAATATTGTATCGAGTAACTTTTAGAGAGGAGTGGCCAAATCTATCTAAAACAGAAATTTTAAAGTGAAAGGGCAAGATATATCCAAGTTGTAGGATCGTTCTACGCTCTAGTTGACAAGAGATGAACAAAAAAAATTTGTACTGAATTTTCTCAAAAGAAATTTACATTATCTAAATTATCGAGCAATTTTGTTAACACGCTAGGCGATTTTATCGTTTTCACACATTGTATAAAAATATACGTTTTATTTTTTAATCTTCCTTCTTCAATGGCACGACAGCCAGGGTGGGCCTTTGCCTTCCTAAGAATTCCATTCCAGATTGTCCTGTTCTAGGCCTGACTTTTCCAAACTTAGACATTAATAGTTTTTAGATCTTTCTCTAGGCAATAGACCGACTTGAGTCTTGGTCTTTTTTTTCCGAGTACTATATGGTCTGGCCACACAAAGATCTTTTTTGTTATTCTCTAATCTCACCTTTAAATGGGATCTTTTGTGTTTTGTATCTTATTTTTAATAATAATCAGAAAAAAATTTAAGTGTGTGATAATAGGTTTCCGAAGAAATAATTCACCAACTCCTGAAAAATTAATTTACATCATAAGAAAATTTTACCACTAAATCGAAATATTTCCCTAAAATTTTCTTTTTAAATCTTATATCTCTTTCCAGAGTTTCAAGATTTACCTATACTAATTCATATGGAAATACTTTAAGTCGTATTGATATGGAATTTGAACGGGAAATATATGAAAAACAACTAACGTGCATAAATCTGTCCCTGTCAATATCTTTAAACTTTTATGCATTGGTTAGTAGACAAACCTAATATACGAGGGACATTCCGAAAGTCGATTTCGTCCTAGTTTTTCGAAAGTAAGAAGCAAAAAATTATCATGTGGAATTACATTCTTTGTTGGTTCAATGATGGAAGTAGGATCAGCGTCGGAGGAATGACACATGCACAAAGCGCCGAAGAAGGGAAAGTAGCAGCGAACAGACATGCCCTGGGTTATTTGAATACAAGTCACAATACCAGGCAGACGTTATTGGCAACGTGGCCACCAATATCAGTGCTTGCATCGATCCGGAATGAATGGACACATGAGAATTGTGTGTCCGTCATCTCCAAAGACGTCTACAGACCGTGTATTGTGAATAGGTCGTGTTTCATCAAATGGTTGGTGACTGATGTTGCTTGTTCAATGAAAGAAGGCAAAATGTCGAGGATGAAGGTCAAAGTGTGTGTCCCTCCACATTCACGAAAGAAATCATTCCTAAAGTACAGGACACCGTGATAGCGTACAGGTGTATAACAATGTAGAATGGCGTCCAGAATGCTCGTTGCTTGTGCTCAGGTCCATCACATGATCCATGATGTCTTGGGTAACCGAAAAGTGAAAGAAAAAAAAAGAGTGTACCGGAAAGAATGAGTTCTTGTTCAGAATCATCACAAGCCATGAGACATGAGTGCACCGCATTACCCCAGAACTCGAGGCCACTTTAATGAAGTGGAACCATCCAAGCTCACCAGTGATGAAAAATTCCATGCAAATCAGTCCTAAGATGGAGCAGGCAGTTTTTTGCATAGTAGTGCATGGAGTTTTGTCAGAGTATTTTCTTCAAACTGATTGCACTCTACGACAAATGTTTCATTATCGGTGGCGACAATGTCAAAAAAGTTTTGCAAAGTGTAGTGCCTTCTCCAACTCTACGGTGTGTCGTGGTCTTGTAGTAATTATAATAATATTTATAAAAGTTTGTTATTAAGCAGCCATTCTCCGTTGAGAGCTACAGGTCTTATCTAGTAAAGGTGAGTTTGATTTTTCCATTGAACATTGTTTATGATCAATAAAGTTTAAAAGTGTTACAAAAATTGACTTGCTAACTGTATTGAAAGAAGTCGGAGAAACAGTACATGAATCGTTTGAAACTATTGAACTAAAAAAAATAAATACTTTTGAAATCCTCAGAATTTATAAAAGATAAGGAATTTGTCTTGGATCTCCCTGCGACTGCAACGTAAAAATGAAGACGAGCTGCATAAGTTACGTTTGAAACAAAAAACGGAATGTGTAAAGTCAACATATATTGTGTTAAAAGTATTCCTTCATTAAATAAACTCCTTAAATCAGTACAAATAATAGTATGCATGCCAAGAAGAAACGAAACATGGGATCTATTTTTTGATTAAGTAGGAAGAGTACTAAAACCCAAGAATGTGCCAAAAGGATTAAAATCTGAAACTTTAATAAAGTTAATTGGCGAGAAAGTTGCCAATATTTTGGTTTATATTAGTGAGATGACAACTAAGTGATTACTAGAAAATAAAAGCATTAATTTTGAAAGAATATGAACTTTCTCCTATTGTTTGCGTAGAGAATTTTAAGAAATTAAGCGGGCTCTCAGAACACATAAGTTTTCCAACCTTACATAGTATAAGACGCTATATAAGTTATATAAACACATATATTATATAAATGTAATCTACATTAATAATTTACATATAAATATATTTAAATAATTGGACTAACTGAAATTAAATTGTATTCTCATAAGAATGCATAATTATTTAAACATTGCCCTTTAGAGAAAATGGATGAAATAAACAAATCCACCGATGAATGAGCACGAAAAAGAGAAATACTTAACGCTCACATGCGAAAATGTCGTAAAAGAAACCGTAGTACATCCGAACATTTGAATGCTCTTGCCCAGAATAAATCAGAAGTTTTCACATCTTTCGTGTGGTCATAAGCACACACACAATTTTTTTTACTACAGTAAAGTATACTTACATCTTGCAGACTGAGCTATTGAGTGTTAGTGAGTTACGGGCAACTTTAAGGTAGTTTCGCGCTTAAGTAAATTACTTTTTTTGGTGTTATTAACTTATGGAAAAAAAAACCTTCATATTCAAGTATGTAACTATGTTTTAGATATTTTTTTCCTTCATTATGTAAATAGTTTCAGGTAGCAAAGACAAATTTAGGTATGTAGTCAAATATCACTGGCGTAGCTAGTCCTAAGTGGGCAAACTCTATTTTGGGGCCCCTTAATATATTGGCAATTTTTCCTTGCACATGTTGGGGCCCCTGTGGCTTGGGGGCCCCGTATCATTGATACGGTGGTAGCTACACCCCTGTCAAATATTAGGAAAATTTATGAAAAATTGATATTTTGCCTAGGTTTTTTAAGCAATATTTAAGCTATGATCGTTATCTGAAAATAATCTTTATTATTTTAGCTCTTAGAAACAAATCTTTTTTCCTGCTACTTTTTGCTACTTTGCAATACAGATTAATTTTTAGCATCTGACTTACAGAAATTAGCTGGTACTTGCGTATTAGCGTCACAGCAGCCAAATTGACGTCACACGAATCCCTCCTATTTTCCGCTAAATTTGACTGATTGGTATTTTTTCATATAAGACACACGTTAGAATCTTTGTTGTTTTGATATTAAGGTACGATTCGCGTGGCGCCAACTTCGCTGCTGAGACGCTAATACTAGACGCAAGTACCAAAAATTGTATCCGAATTTTTCGTTATTATTCAAATTTATTTAATTTTAGGGATGTCTTCTATTACATTATTTGTTACGAGACAAAAACCTTTAAATGTAATGCATGGTTTTGGGGAGAATAGTTTCGAGCAACAATATGAGTATTTGATAAAAGAGCTGGAAAAACGAACGAGTTGTCATATCGAGGATTTAAAAAAGCAATTGAGTAGTTTCAGTATAAGTCAAAATAGGCGAAAGCATATAGAATAGAAGAAAATAAATAGAATAAAGCGTGGCTTGAGACATTACATCTTGAAAGCTCTATCCTTAAATAAGTCAGTTATGGAACTGTTATTGCAGCAGTTGTGATGACGATGATAATGTGTGTGACTACCTTATCTTCAGTAATTAAATATTATTCATAATGAAATAATTTTAGATTACTTATATAATTTATTTACTCTGATCAATAAATATGTATTTGGCTTTTTTTTAAAAAAAATTCATTACAATTTAGTACTTTATCAATATGTATAGTGAAAACTGTACCGTTTATCACAATAATTTCAGTGGTTATCATACTATCTAGTAATTAATATTACTTTTTTTGTAAAAAAAAATACTGGAATGTGTTTTTTGTTGTGAATACTTGAATGTGTTTTTTGAATACTTGAATGTAATGTTCTTCACCAAAACCTTTTTTTTTTAAAATACTCATGTCTAAGAAAACATTTGGTCCACTTTAGAAGGTCTTACAGCTTTAGTTTATATTTGATGGTAGTTATGAGGGTCTCCTGTCCCACAGTATGCGTCTGTTAAATCTGTGGGAACAACGAACTAGATACAAAAAAATCGACGTATTTTAAAGACACAATTACAAAGGTAATGAAATCAGGGTTTGGACAGGTATCTTCTCTTGGTGGTCACACTGACTGGTGTGAGATATGCGTTGCTATTGCTAACGATATCAATCTACGTGACCTTCAATGAGCTATGCTTGTTGAAGACTATTTCGAGGATACGGCTTGGAGAGAATTACTGCTATATTAGTGGGAAAATATAAATTCGATCCCTTGAGAAAAAAGAATTTTTTAGGGGAATTCAAAGCTTTAAGAAAACAATTTTTTATATTAAAAAAGAATTTCATATTAAGTTGATCATGCATGTTATGCATATTACATTTTTATATGCGTTACCGGCAAAGAGTATGAAATCTATACAATGTCCAGGCATTGTATAGAATGCCTAAAACTACCCCGCAATGTATGAAATGATTCTTATTTCACACATTGTCTAGACATTCTATAGAATGCTTAATGAGAAACCGGCAAAGTATGAAATATATCTCCGATTCGTTTCGAATATTGTGTGGCAAGGCACGAGACTTTTAACTCGTGTTTCAGGCTCAGAATTTTTAAGTTGCACATTGTGGTTTGTACGGGAGAGTCAAAATACTCAATTTTACTTAAACTTGTTCAACAAAAAATAGGTTTTTTCCTGTGATTCATGAAAATGGAGAAGAAAGCTGTAGAGTTGGAAAAGGAGTCATGGTCTATAGTAGGGGTCGGCAACTTATGACACACGGTGAAATTATCAGTGACACTCAGCACTACTCAACAAATTTGTCAATTTTTGAATAAATGGAACTTCATAAATTTGTAATCGACCTTATTTGTCAAACATCTCTAGAATTATGGACAATTAAGGAATTATGAAAAAATTTGAACGATAACTCTAAAGGTAAATTTACAGCTTTTTTTGTAAATTATTGAATACCATAGCTGGAGATATTTAGTTGTTTGAAGAGAGAAAATTGCTTGTATTCTGCTTTTCCACTTTTAGTTCTACATATCTAAGTAAAATATCTTTCCTCATATGAAAAATTTTTCCAGTCCGCAAAGAAACTGTTTAACCACTGAATGCTCAGAATCGTGTCAAAGTGTAAGTCACAAATTATCACATTTTTTGCGATATGAAAGTGAAGCAGCTCTAGGTTAACATTAAAAGTTTTATTTATCGTTTTATTTAACTGTAATGAAGGGAAATACTTATATTTTGAGTTGTCTATTTCTTATTTTAATAAATATGTTTAAAAAACATAGTATATGTACAATTTCAAGTTGTGTTTTTAAATTTTTGTTGGAGAAAGTCATATTTTATGCTGTTTATTTTTATGTTAAGAAATATTTTTAATTGATGCAAAATTAATGTGTGATACAGCTGTAAATCCATATAATTGAACTCTATTCTCTATCTCTGTAAACATTATCATGAGAATCGAATTGTTTCAAAAATATCCTACTGTGTGGCACGTTAAATCAAAATTGGTAGATTGATTTTTGACACGCCACACATCTAAAAGATTGCCGACTCCTGGTCCATAGGCATGAAACAACTATTCGACACCGAGCTGCCCAAAATTCAAGTTAAAGCTACTAAAAAAAGTATTTTTTTTTAAACTGAAATAACTTACAAAAAGTTAATAGCTGATGTACAAAAGGCCAAAATGACTACTTAAAAGGAACCCAGGGCCTATTGGTTGCTGAATAGCTATGATATGATGTTTGGTGAAAATAACAGTAAACTCATGTAACTTGTTAAATAAAGAAGGCGTCAGTCCTGTACAAAATGGCTCCCAACCACCGGTCCGTGGATCAAATGGTATCGGGCCACTCAAGGAGTATTAAATTATTTCCATTTTATTTACTGGGGTGTGTTTCTCTAGTGTTTGACTATCCATGGAAATCTCTTTATATTTCATGTAAAATCTCTCTCTCTCCCTTTATTGTCATTTTTTGGAGTAACTGAATTTTATTCTGAAGGCACATGTTTAAATACAATTAAATTATTAAATCAAAATAATTTAAAATATGAGCAGTGTCCCACCCTCAGCGCAATGGTAAAATTACCAAACGTTGACTGGTTTGTGGCGGTGTGATATCTATATGAACTAGTACCAACATCACGCGAAGACGATCGTTTTGGCGTGATGGGTTAAGTACTCGCTTTCGGAACGGAAGGTACTCAGAACGAACCTTCCTCCTTTATTGGTGACCCTGGCCGTGCAAAGGAACCACGCCACTGTCGTGGCGCCATCTATCCACCGCAAAAGCAACCAAGCCGTCAAACATTGACGCAAATAAGCCGTTAATTCTCAAAGTCGTCTCACACAAATGACGCAATTCTCAAAGCCGTCTCGCACGAATGACGCAACCCACCAAGAGACGCAGCTGCTTACATGCTCGCCACGAATATGGTATCGTTTGTTCGCCTATTCGCCGAAACACTGACAGGGGAGTATGTGGTGGTGTGATATCTATATGAACTTATACCAACATCACGCGAAGACGATCGTTTTGGCGTGATGGGTTAAGTATTCGCGTTCGGAACGGAAGGTATCCAGAACGAACCTTCCTCCTTCAGGTCCAAGGGGATAAAAAGTTGGGAAGCAATTCGATACAGTATTATGCAGAAGATCTGAGCTATTTTACGTACTTCATGAAGCTCATTTGGCTATTAGACACGGAGGGTGTGATAGAATTCTGTGTGAAAGAACTTTCAACCAAATGCAAAAACGTTTCACGTTATGATATTGAACTGTACATCCCCCTTTGTGAATCTTGCCAGAAAAAAACAGAAAAATTATTTAAAAAAGGCATTGTTGGGAAATTTATGATTTTTTTTTTCTGAAGGCGAATTTATTGAAACTTAAAACGAGTGGGGAAAGGTTTCAAATAACTTGAAATTTCTGAGGGAATTTTAAAACAAGTATATGCGAAATCAGAATTTACTTTGGGCCCTAAGAACTTGCTTAGAATTAAAGATATTCCAGATCTTGAAATTCCTCTTCTGTCAGTTGCAATTGCTCATTCCTATGGAAGCGGTGAAGGATTCGTAAAATGTATATGTAAAACTAAGTACCAAAATAAGAATGGTCTTTGCGTGAAAAATGTAATGAAATCTTAATTCAAAATGACATTCAAGCCTACCATGTTGCAGTAAGTAGGTTAATTTTAAGTTCTTATTTTTTATTTGAAAATTTTGTTTTCCTTAATAAAAGAAAGACATAAATTTTGTTTGGTACAACTATCTCTTTCCTTTACGTATTTTGAATAATGTTTTAATTGCATTCTCATTATTTTGTCAGAATAACATTTGTATTTTTTAGAAATGTACGTCATTGATATAATAGCCTTATCTTGACCTTATTTCATTCTTTGCCTAAACAGTTTTGGTAATTCTATAGAATGCCTTGGCAAAGTATGAAATAATTCTCATATTTCATACTTTACCTAAAAACGTCAGGCATTCTATAGAATGCCGGCATTTCATACTTTGCCGGTAACATATGCATTAGTTGAAAATACGAAATTTCTTATTCTACGTGTTAAAGCAGTAGAAGTAGATCATTAGTGACGTTCTCTTAATTCCAGAACACAATGAAACAAGTTTTGTACCTATTTGGTACAATACCTGCCCTCTTAAAATCTTTGAATTGTCTTATTTTCAAAAAAGCATTAAGGTATCCGACTACGTTCGGAACCGTGATTTTGCAAAAGCGTGTAAATGGATAATATTTATGATATTTAGTGTCACTTAGATTAGAATACATGTATAAAATTATTTTAAGAACATTATGACAAAATAAAATTATTTAAATATAATATTTTGGCAAAAAAAAATTAACTTAGAATAACCTTTTTTCCAAATGTTCTCCTTTTGTAAAAAATGCTTCTATTGTATTAATATTTTGCATGTATTCAGCTCAGACCTCTGTGCAGAGGCTCAACTAGAAGTTTTGAAATGCATAACTTGGAAGTCGTTTTATCCATGTTTTACGAAAACAGAAGGGAGAAATTTTAAGAAAATACGCCGATAATTATTTCAAAGGGTTGCAACTCTGAAAATAAAGTGAAATTTTCAAAAATCTTAGTTGAGCCTCTGCACAGAGGTCTGAGCTATATACAGGCAAAATATTAATGCAATAGAAGCATTTTTTACAAAAGGAGAACATTTGGAAAAAAGGTTATTCTAAGTTAATTTTTTACCAAAATATTGTATTTAAATAATTTTTTTTGTCATAATGTCCTTAAAACAATTTTATACATGTATTCTAATCTAAGTGACACAAAATATCATGAAAATTATACATTTATGCGCTTTTTTAAAATCATGGTTCCGAATGTATTCGGATTAAAAGCGTAGGAAAAAAATATACTTTATATATTTAACATTTGAGCTTCAAAAGTTATAGACCCTACGTTAAATGTAGTATAAGTGCTAGATGAAAATTTAACTATATTAAGTGGTAAGGAAGTTGTATAAATATTGCCCCAACACATATCGATTTGTTTCAAAGATTTGGGATTTATTTCAAATGTATGTAGTTGAAATACAAATCCCTTTCTCTAAAAATTTCATATTACTCTCTTAGTTTATTATTTTGGGGATTTCGGATGTAAAGTAATTTTCTCTCATACCTTTGTTTCATTTGCACATAAAACGAACCTTTGTTTTCGCGTAGAGTAAATCTGTAAAAAATACAATCCTTATCATATATGATAAGATATTATAAGTTAGATGAGAAAAGAGTTCTCAGAGTGTGCGCAGCATTATCACAAAAGTGAACTCAGTGATATTAGCTTTTTTTAAGTAGTTTGCGTTTCGATACCAGAGAATATCGAGAGAGTAACTAACAGCACACGAAATGTCGACAACAGCAGTAACATGGCTTATGAATAAGTTAATATTCGATACAACTAAGATGTGCTACATTTCAACGTTTACGTTAAACTCAGAATGGCACATGTTGTGTTCTTTTTCGAACCGAATCCCAAATGAAAAGGATTACATTGAAATTCATCGAACATTCCCATCTAAAATCAATTCTTTTTCCGGAAAACTCGAACAAAAAAGTACGTCTTCTCCGAATGGTAAGATAATATGGCAACAGGAATTTTCACTTCATTTTGAACTTGGTTGCAAATCTAAGAAAATAATTCTGGAAAACAACAAAATAACTGAACATTCGCCACTAATTGGTTATGTAACCATCTCTGATGACTCTGGGAAATCTACACTTGAAGACAACGATGAGAGTGATATACAGTTAAAATCTCTGAATGAATTGGCAAACGACTTGACTCGTTTGCTGGATCCAAAATACACTTCCCTTGCAGATGTTCACCTGAGATGCGGATCCGATATCATTCCCGCTCATAAAAGTATACTATCCGTGAGATCGCCTGTCTTTTTAGACATGTTCTCAAGCACAAATGCAGAAACACAAACGAATGAGGTCATCATTACCGATATCGATGTTCCTGTTTTTCGGATCCTGTTGGCATACATATACACTGGAAAAATCGAAAATCTTACAGTCCCTTTAGCCGGTGATTTGCTGTTCGCAGCTGATAAATATAAACTGACAGGACTAAAAATTACATGCTTCAAGTATCTGAAGATAAACATATCCATGGAAAATGCGTTAGAGATTTTAACTTTTGGAGATTTACATGAACCAGATTTAAAGGTTTTTGCGATGGAGTTCATCTGCCAAAACTGCGAAGAGTTTGCAGCTTTAGAAACAATGGAAATGTGGAAGATTCTGAAGAAAGAGAAATCCTCTTTGGCTATTGAAGTTTTGACATCACTTGTGAAAACTAAAAGAAAATAAGGTGAGTAAAAAAAAAATGATTTCTGTTTTAACTATCCTTTATTAATAATTCAAGACTAATTAAATTTAAGCTGCAGCCAATAGCATCTTTAAAATTATTGTTAGTGCGTTTCTTTTGTTGATCCAGAGCTAAGGTTTACCAGTATTACAGTGTCATACATTCAACTAAAATAACTTTTCTAATAGGCACAATAATTTATTCTGCTATAATTTATTCCACGACTTCTCTGGCCATGTTATCGGAGGGCCAATGGTTGGGAACTTGTGATCATCATTAGTTCTGGGGGCTCAAGTCCTTGTGCCACTAAAGTTTCATCATGTAGAACGGCTAATGCAGGTTAAATCTATGTTCAATGTCTTCGTGTAGACGTGGTACAAACGTCTAAACGGCGGGCCTTCGTTGGCATCAGGATTCTAACCCGCATTCTTCTTTTCGAATAGTAAAATTTGATTAGCTAAAAAAAAATTATTTGTATTTTCCTCAAATTTAAAACTGTGACAAGCAGATATTTTCCTTCTCCAATTCCTACTATTAGTTCACTCTCTCCCTATATATATATGACAGGCCCCAGGCCTGCTGGTAAAATGAGGAAGGCATCATCTCTATAAAAACTTCTTTATTTCGCTTCAATCACATAAAATCCAACATGGCGGCCCTTTGGCGCGCAACCGAGTAGAACATTAACAACCAATTCGACCAGGAGTCACCAAC
>BMAV01002977.1:25198-35672 GCA_019973955.1 Trichonephila inaurata madagascariensis
TATTTCTTTTCTTGAATCGCAAAAAATATTTTAAATGTTGTGCACATACGATTGCATTTATATTAGGGTTTTCAATCCCGTGTTATATTTTCAATCCAAGGATTTCGGGATTACATTATTCAAATCCCGGGATTAGGATTGGACTATTTACTAAAAATATTTGCACAGCATAGTTGAAATTGCATAATAAAACTGAAAATATAATTAAGAGAATTGGTTTAATATTAATTTTATTGAAACAAATAAAAAAACTTATATTCAATTATATTATTCTTATTAATTCATCATAAGAAAACAAATAAAAATAATAAATGATGAAATTTTTAAAAAAACATTTCTTCATTTCTTGTGTTTTTGTAAATAAGCTTAAACACAGTTCGTCCAGCGTTTCATCATTTAAACGGCTTCTTATTTTTGTTGCAAATTGTCCTACCGAAGAAAATGCTCGTTCGGATTCTATACTTATAAGTGTTATCGTCATTAAATAGGAGTTTCTTCCCTTTTCAGGTAGTCACTACGTCTCCCTCCCTTTTCAAAAAACGAAAAATTTCTTTTTGAGTTTTTGATGGCAGTGTCTCAAATCTAATAGACTGCATTGGTGCATATACCTCTTTTTGATAACTTTATCTAGCTCTTCTGCTACTCTTAATGGTTTTTGTGTATAAATTGATCCGGTTATTGAATCAGAATGGGAATCAATTTCGAGTGTGACTTAATTTGAAATAGAAGATCCAGTTGCATGAGTTATTAGTAATGCAAAGGGATTTGAAGTGTCTCAAGTCTTTCAAGCAGGTCCGCTATTAATTAACAGCATTTAATTGAAGAAGGAACTGTGACAAAGTCTATTCTTGAAATGTTGCTTATATTATTGTGTAAGTATTGCAGTGAGCCACTTAGAGCTGTGCGACGTTTTCCCATACGAGAAATGAGAGCTGCATATATTTTTTTTTTACTTATAGCACTCATAATTGCACAAAAAATTCTACGTACATATTTCATAAACAGAGAGAGAATATAACTTTTCTAAAAATTATATTCTAAGAAAATTTTGATGAGAAAAAAATTTCAAAGTATAATTCAGACTAAAATTAAATCCCGGGATTTCGGGATTAGAAAAAAGATCGGGATCCCGGGGCTGCAAACCCTAATTTATATAAAAGGAGAAAGTCAAGCAATAAGAATCGTATCTGGTGAAAGGAATAATTTATTTTAAAATTTATATCCATTGTCTTGTGGTTGATAATAGTTTTACACTTATTTTGTGGATAATAATCATTTAGCATTCGCTTATCAGCATGATAAATTTTTTAGAGTCCTCGAGATCTCTCCATCAGGCTTTTTTGAGGATTGATGCTATTTTTCTAATCGCTTCATATGTACATGTATTTTTGAATTCAAACTGAAACGTTATTCTTTTTTTTTATTTCAATGGAATGAATAGTAATAGATTTAAATTGAATAAAGAAATTCTGAAATAGCAATGTAGAGCTGTTTTTTTTTTACAATTTCCAAGCAAACGAACTTTGAATAGCACACACACTGAACTTATTCGGATCTAAGCCGCATTTCCCCCCCAATGTTAATGTTTCTGAAAATCGGGTGTGGCTTAGAATTGAAGGCGGAAAAATTCGTTGGATGGGGAAAATTGTACATGATACTGACTGTTAGAGAAGTTACAGGTTCATATAAGTGTTTAAAAGTTTTTAATATACTGGTAAAAATAAATGAATTATTCACTTCTCATTAGTTCTCATTTTAAATTATTTTCAAATATCTGATATTGAGATACACCATTTTACATTATTTTTTTCTCTTTTTCCACAAAAACTCTTTGAGATTTTGGGGTGCAACGCAGAATCAGTAGTGACTTAGATTCGAAAAAATACGGTACTAGTGTATATATATATCTTTATATATAAAAATCTTTTGTGCGTGTGTATGTGACTAAACTCCTCCTAAGCGGCTGGACCGATTTCGATGAAATTTTTTGTGTGAGTTCAAGTGGATTCGAGAATGGCTTAGAATCGCAATTCGATCCGATATCGCAATTAGTTAAAAAGATATTAATTAAAACCAGTTTTGATAACCAGTTTTTGGCGCCAACTTTGATTTGTCTGCATTGTTGTAACACTGTTATTATTAAAATTATATTATAATATTATAATTATATATTATTACAACATTGACAAAAGTTGGCGTCGAAAATCAGTTTTCAGCCAAAATGGAATTTCATGACATTGCTCTGTTGACTGTATTAATTAACTTTGTTTAAAAACTAAATGCTTTTAACATGTGAGTAACTTGAAATATATTTTTAAAATCTCAATTTCTACAATATTTTAAATTTTTCTAATTTAAATTCCCCCCAAAACTATTACAAGCAGATTGGTACATTTTTTAAACCTTTTTCAAAGCTGGCAAGTTAATTTGAAACAAAATATTGTAAAACTTCAAAAAAATTTTGGAATTTTTTAATTAAAAAAAATTCTGCTTTCTTTATACATAAAATATTTTTAAAGAAGATGCATTTTTTTCCGTCTGGGGAGCTGTAAAAATTCAACGAAAAAAATTGGAAAAATCGTCAAATGCCAGTAATAGTCATGGGAAAGCTACCTCAGAACACACGAGTTTGTGCAGTAAAACAACTTACGGAAAGTATGTAAGCAGATAAAATATTTTTCTGTCAGATAAAGATGTTTCTTTCTTGAATGTTTTTTCTTTTATAATGATTGTAAATAATGAATTTTTGAATTATTTTCCAAATCCAATTTATTAGTTTGAATTTTAAGAAAGTATTCACATTGTTTCATATATAAAATAATTAATACGATCTTTGTTTTTAATTATACACCGCAACTGATAGTTTTCTTTTTGAGAAATAATTTACTGAAAAACCTTAATATATAAGAAAATGCTGCTCTCTGTTTTTATTAAATAGTACTATTTCCTTTCAAATCTATTTTTATACAAGGAATGTAAAAAATTTTTGCCCCCACCCCCCTCTCCGCCCCTAGATCTTTTTTCACAGTTACATATATTTAATCGAAAGATCAAACATCCAGATAAAAGCAGCCGTTTCATAGCTAACGGTAGACATTTTTTGATTCATTATTTAACGAAAATTGATATAAATTTATAATTTTTTTTTTTTAAGAATTATGGTTATATTGCGTTTTATTATTTATTACTAAATTATTAATTTTATAATAAAATAAATTTGGACATTGCATGTTTTCTTGAGAACAAAACTGGATTAGCTTTGTAAATTTTTAGCCGAAAATAGAAATTTGAAAAAAAAAAGATCTTATCCCTCGGTGAAAAAAAAGGGTTTTATACTTGAAAAAAACCCATACAACGCTTGGCTGAACGGAGGGGAAAGAAATCTGTCTGACATAGAGAAGAAGTGGAAGAAATTTCTGAAAAGAGGATTTAAATGACATAAATATAGAAATCACTCCCATCGCTCAGTAACACCCACACACAATTCTCCAGAGAGAAAGGGAAAATTTCCATGGGGATAGAATTGCACCCACGGAAAAAGCCCTTGCAATGTCGAGCTAAGTGGCGAGAAAACAGACCCACCCGACAGGACAAAGACGTGGAAGAAACTTCGAAAAAGAGTATTTTAATGACATTAATATAGAAATCGCAGAAGTGCTGACACTAAAAGGGAAGGGGAATCTTCCAAAGCATAAAGCTATACACTTGAAGAAGCCCGTGCAACGCCGGGCCATCCAGCTAGTATATATACATTAATGTTCAAAATTAAGAGAATTTTTAGATTTTGTCCATTATCGCTAGAGCTACTGGATACATTTTAATAACTTTGGTATGTATATAGGGCTGATATAATGCAAAAAAATAACAACAGTTACAATACACACACGGGATCGTGCGTAACACTCTTCGAAGTCGGAAGATATGAAACAGCAGTTGCAGAATATAGCAAAAAATTGGTTAATAGGGGGTTTTGTCCCTTCTTTCAAGTAATCACACCTCACACCGTGGTATTGTATCGGAAATACAGGAATTTATGACTTCTTGTGTCAATTAATCCCTCTCGTTCAGCAACTCTATTTTCAAGCCTTGGATGGCTCTCGGAGGGGATTTGCCAGTTGCAATTACCCGCCACAGACCGTCCCATACTCCATACGGATATGGTCTGGAGATTTAACTGGCCAATCCATTCGGAGAATATCCTCACTTTCCAGAAATTCATCGATCAGAGGAGCTCTATGTTCTACGCGTTATCACCCATTAAAATAAAATCATCCCTGTACCACACAGCAGTCACAGTGCCTCTTGAAAAGACGTAGTGGTGTGTGCGGCCATCCAAAGTGATGCTTGTCCAAACCATCAAGCCTCCGCTGTCGTAATATTCGATTTTTCGGACTTTGGAGTGAAGGTAGTGAGACCTGGTTCTCTCCAATATGAATTCTAGCGGGATTTTCATATGGAGAGAACTTCATAGACTTCAAGGATAGAGACTTTCATATGGTGATTTATATACATATGTAATTGTAATAACTTAAATTGATATCTACTCATATAATTCAAATCTCCTTTATTATTAAAATATTATTATATTTTATTTATTTATATATTTATTATTATATTCGATACTTTTTTTAACTTGAGGTTATAAGTGCAACATGCACTTGTCCTGCTGGAGGCACTCCAGCATTTTGTAAGCATGTATTTGAATTACTTCATGCGATCAATGATTACATAACAAAAAAATTGTATGAAGCGACAACGGAAAGATTACAGACTTGGCACCAGCCGAAACTAGTTAAAATGGCTCCCCAAACAGCAGCTATCCATGTTTTTAATAAATTTGGATTTTTTAAAGGAAATTGGAAGAAAGTTTTGTTTTTCTGCAATTGTCTTTCTTTTTGGAAGTATTGCATCCATATGCTGCACAGTATGTCATTTCTGAACGTAAAAAAAAAATAATTAACTATACGAGTTTAAGAGCAAGATAGTCGTAAACAAATGACGCCGTATGCACGTGCACAAGAGCTAACTGGAATCATGTGATCGTGACGTCACATGAATTTAGTCCATTCTGAAATTCCGTCAAGGGAGGGATATTCTATTCTCCAAACTCTCACACCACGCCAACGGGAGGACCTTAGCCGTGACAGATTTAACATGCTTTAGTCTTTTTACACGCCGGGACTTCAGGGATACCAGGATGCGAACCTACGACTCAACAACTCCAGCCACAAGTTCATGACCAGGACAACTCTGCTACTGCGACCGCTAGAGGTCGATGGTGACCGATTTTGCCCAAGAAATACTTCAGTGCACTTATCTGATGATACCATTTTATAGTTCTCTATAAGACAAACTGATACGGTATAATCGGATTTTTTTGATAATTCATTTTTTTCCGGATCGTAGTTTCCCGAACTGTTTGTAACCACGGACCATATTAAAAGATATATCTAAACATACTTGTCAAATGATTTTTCACCTTATCACAAATATTTGAAACTTCTGCCTTTTTTGCTTTCGATAGGGCAGAGGTCACCAAAGTGGTGGTCCGTGAGGAAATTTTGATGGTCCCTAGCCAAATGGGGAATATACTTATTCATACGTTAAGTCATGTTTTAAGATGCAGCAAGAAGTAACCCTAGTTAAAAACATTTAGAATCACTTACAGAATATTTTGCTCATCATCACCCAAAGAATAAAGATCTCAGACATGGTAACATGTGGATAAAAAATCCGTTTGCAGCGAAAATTCAGAATAACAATTTAAGCAGGCAAAAAAAAAAAAAAAGAAAGCCTCGTCGACATATCATCCGACGAAACTCTCAAATTTAAATTTGATTCACCTCAGTTTTGGTGTTTTCCGTTCCCTTTTCTTAGTGAACAGGCGATAAAAATTCTGCTTCAATTCTCCACAACTTATTTACGTGAAAAGGCCTTTTCATCCTTCACAGACATCAAAACACAGTACCGACCTCAGCTTGAAATAAATGCTGCTATGTGTCTTGCAGTAACAACATTGGATCCAAATATCCACAACCTTATTTCAAGTAAGCAGGAACAATCACATCGCACTAGGATCTCAAAATGCTAAAACTTTGATAAACCATTTTTTCATTGTTTTGTTTCTACAGATTTTGTTTATTTTATTATGGTTTATTAATAAAGCTTTCATAATATGGTTATAATTAATAGTTTTATTTTATTAACTAGGTACTTTTTATGTGTTCTTGGATTACAATTTTTTTGTTTATAAATATGTTTAATACTTAAAAAATCCTATTAGGGGTCCGCGGGGTTTAAATTATGAATTTACTGGTCCGTGAGGTCAAGAAGTTTGGCGACCACTGGTATAGGGCATTAATTCGTCGTGATACTGATATAATAAGCTTCTGATATGTCTCTGCAGTGATGTGATTTCAGACCATGTTTTTTTAAATGATGTTTCTAGTTCTTTGACATTTGTTAGAAGTTCATACGACTCGCTTAAATGCCTTTCAGTTCATCTCGCAGATTTTTGATTTCACCAGTATCAAAACTTTTTGATGGTCATTTCAGATGATGGAGTAAGTCATAGTTATGGTTAAACCAGGTCTGTATAGTTTTGACGCGATTGGGAGTGGTATTGTAGTTCTGATATAAAAACCGATTTACCTGTTAATGAAAACCAATCTTTCATTAATGGTCTTACAACATATTTTAGGTGATATAAATACTCATTTCCAGTTCTTTAACCCAGCGTTTCTCAAACTGTGGGACGCGCCTCCCTAGGGGTCGTGATAACTCTACGAGGGGGCACGAGCATATTGAAAA
Source organism: Trichonephila inaurata madagascariensis (assembly GCA_019973955.1). Taxonomy (NCBI): domain Eukaryota; kingdom Metazoa; phylum Arthropoda; class Arachnida; order Araneae; family Nephilidae; genus Trichonephila; species Trichonephila inaurata. The sequence goes on from BMAV01002977.1 coordinate 32,009, forward strand.
GTCGTGAACAAAGGATTATTTAAAAAAATTATGAATTTCCTGAAAGTAAAAAAATAAAATACATTCTTGCATAATAATAAATAAAATTAACATTCACACAGATATAATAACTTATAAATGCATTAGTACTGCGTAATATATTTCATAATTAATTTAACAATTTTAAGTAAGAACAAGTTTTATTATTATGAGTGGCCGATGGGTTTGTAAAAAAATGTATGCACAAAAATTAACACTTATCTTAATCATCTCTCTGTACGATTTATAAATAATCCCAGAACTGCCGATTAAAAATTAAGCGATTGGCTCTTCAATGCCTCCGTTTTCCACGCAGTCTCGCGTATGTGATGTATTCGGGTGGGGGTGAAAAGGAATAATTAAGTAAATCCTTCGCAAACCTTGTATTGCATTCCAAAGCCTTCGGAACGATTTATGGATAGCAGTGCACAGAAAAGTTCGTACTTCTGAAAGACGTATATATACGTAAGGAGCATTTAACGCACCGATTGAGGGATACATATATATACGCCAGTGCCACTTAAGAGGTTAAAGTTGTAGCGTAGTTTTAGCGTCAAAGTATAGCACATAATTGAATTCAATGAATTGTTATTTTATTATTTGTATGGAGGTGAGGGGCGCGAAGAAAATTATAATCGAATATTGGGCTGCAAGTATTGAAAGTTTGAGAAGCACTGCTTTAACCCAAAATAGTGATAAGGGGACCAATTCCATTCCAATCAAATGCTTCTCCCATCATTAATACCTTACTCCCCAGCCTGCACACCTGCAGGACGGGGGTAAGGGCAAGTAAATTAGGCAGATATTGAAAACTGTGTTAAGTTTTTATCAAAAGAAATGCCTGGTATTAAAATCGATGACAATTGTGTGCTTGAAGAAATTAGAAGGCTGAATGTATATTTAAATTCCGATAAATTAGAACAATGGAAAAAACAACAGGTTGAAATTAATAAAAGATGGGTGGAAATATATAACCATTTCAAAAATGAGCACATTCCATATGAAAATTTAGTTACTCTTGGAATTGTTGCATTGGTCCCTGGACCTAATGCAGCAGTTGAAAGATTTTTTTTCAATCAGTAGTGATTTTTGGACAAGGGAAAAATCAAGATTCAATGTTGATACTTTGGTCGCAGCACCTACTGTAAAATTAAATATGAGAGATATTTCTTGCTCTGAAATTTCCGATGTAGTAGAAAAAAATATACTAGCAAAAAAAAAACAACAACAACCATTCATTGGAAAAAATACTTGCTTGCGTAAATAATTAAAAGGGATGTAAGCATAATTTGGGTATTTTTGTTTGAATTAATAAAATGTTTCATATATGAGGGTAACTGAACTTTTTGATATACGCGCAGACGAGAAGTTACAAAAAAAATTAACGGTTTATTTGAGAAAATACAAAGTATTTTAGCACAACAGACGATTTTTTATTACAAGTTGTTTAGCGTAAAATAGATTTTAGACAGAAGAAAAAAATGGAGTCTAGGAAAACATCATCGTGCTATGATTTCCTATGATTTTAAAGCGAGGTTAAATCAAGACGAATGCGTTCAACGACTGCCATTAGCATTTGGTGATGAATCTTCATGTGCTACTGTATTCAGATGGTTGAACGAATTTTATCTTTTTCTGAAGACATGAATGTTGATTTGCATATGAAGTTTTCTTCTTCTGTTTCCTGTTACACTTTAGACTAAGGATGTTTTGTTTTATGTTAGCTATCAGAAGAAATACTGGAGGCACCTGAAAAATATTTATTATGATTAAACGAATGCAAAATTAATATTATCTACAAAACAAAACAAAAAAAAAGAATTTAAAAACTATTATCAACTTCAAGAGAATGGTGACCAAAAAAAGTATTTATTTCGCAAAAAACTATTTGTTAGTACTTGACATCCTCCTTTTAGCAATCATTTTTTCATTACATTTAAGAGGAGTAGGAAACCTCTATACCAACAATGTTAAATTGGCTGTTTTCGATGTACCTTTTCTCAAAATCTGTTATACGTACATGCTTGAAAATTTTCATGCAATTAAAGTACGCCTTTCTCATTATACTGAAATGAGCTTCTAGCTAATTTTGAATTTTTTAATAATTTATGAAATATTTTATAAAACTTTGCGAAATTTGACCCATTTTTCAAATAAAAAATTTGTAAAGAATAAATTTTTGAGTTTTTTTGCAAAAAGCTAATTTCAGTATACATTAGCCATCATTATAAATACATAAAAAATTTACATACCTGTGAACAGTAGTTTCTCAGAAAAGAGGTACATCAAAATTTATATTTTGAGATAAATTGATTTTAATATATTTAGTGAGATTTCTAATCGGCTAGGAAATAAAAAAATAAAAGGCCCAATTTACAAAAAAAAAAAAAAAAAAAAGGAACATGTTTCGGTTTATGTTAGACGTTCAACTTTTAAGCAAAAACGAAGTACTTCGTTGACATTTTTCGCCATTCAAATGGGCGCGGCCCAGTTTCAAGGATTATTTAAAAATAGGTTTTAACGGCTTCTAATTATCCTAGAGGTTAAAGTAAGGTATTTTTAGAAAGGTTAAAATTTATACAATTTAAAATGTAAAAATATCAAATTGTCAAAAAAATAAAATTTTAGCTTTCCAACACTCTTTAAGTGACCTTATCAAAAAATCTTCCCATTTTTGAACTATTAAACCTACAGACGAAATTTGGTAGGCATCAAAACGGTTTGCATTTTAGTTCAAAATAACATAAGTTCACTATGAAATATTACGAACAAAGGCATGAGCAGTTGCGGAGTGGCAAGGAACACTCTCGTTTGTTCTTGTGTTTGCTATTATTATAACAAAAAACTACAAGTACTTCCCAAACTTGAAACAAAATATCAAAAATTTTGATGTACATAAGAACCCAGACGAAAAAAAGTTATTGAAGCATTTATTTCTGAAACTGATTCTTCAATCAATGAATTCTTATCGAGATTTTTCTCAGTTCAAAAAGTTATCGGAAGCGCTCAAGTTTATTATGTACTCTGTTGCGACTTCATTTGATAAACTGAAATTGTTCCAATTCGATTGGTTGAAAATTGAAGAATTTGAAATGTAACTGATTGATTTCCAGTCCAGTTCAATATGGGTTCAAAAATATATTAAAACGGGGTAAAAAAAAAAGGAATTATTGAAACAGAAAGATTAACAAGCAATATATAAGTAAAAATGCCAATAATGAAATTTTGGAAACATGGAATTCGATTCCAGACACTTTTAACTGTTTGTAGAAGATGGTTCATGCTATTTGTCAGTCGTGAACCCAATTCAAACTAAAATAACGCAAAACTCATAAGAACAGCACAAATTCACCATTTTTTATTTTAAGAGAATTCTATCAACAACATTTTTTAACTCGTTGCCAAAGACAAGATACAAAAGTAGCTCGTTTAAAATATTACATCGTGACGTCACAAACGAGTAATTTAATAACATTACCGCATGACCTTGACACTATTTTAACCATATTTTCATCTATCTATGTTTACGACTCATTATTTTTAGAGATGAATAACATTACTGGCTTAGATGACTCCAATTCAGCATGCCTGCTGCTAAAAGTACCATCTTACAATCCTAATATAAATTATTTGTCATTTATAATCT
>BMAV01002977.1:35852-54733 GCA_019973955.1 Trichonephila inaurata madagascariensis
TTAATAATTAATTTTATTCACTAATGCTAATTATTTATTCAATAATTAATTTTTACCTGTTTTTTGTTCCCGAAAATCGACATAATCAAACGAATATGTTGATCGGCGTGCTGGGGTATGATACCAGAACGATGGACTTTCGATCCTGGACCCCCACCTCCCCCCTTGAAAAACTCCTACGTGCGCCGCTAATAATTTGAACTGCACAGTAACTAAAGCATTTACTTCCTTCAGAGCAAAATGTACTTTTTTCGTAGTAAATAAAGAGTTGTTAGTATTCAGTTTTATTATTTTCTCAATAATCACAAGTCAAAATTATTTTACGTCATGTCTATAACTCATTATTCATTTCTTCAGAAAAAAATGGCACGTTGATCCATAAAGGTTCGCTACCCCTGCCTAGGGGGTGGCGAGGGGTTAAAAGAGTTATATACATAAAAGATTATCCCATTTTTGAACTACTAGACCCACACACCTGATATTTGGCATGCTCTTTATAGAGTAGAGATACGCTACAAAAGATGTTTTGCAAAAATAGAACCCCAAGGGGTTGTGAGGGATAAAAATAGCATTATAGACAATTACTTCCGTTTTCGAACTATTAGACTTACAGACTTGAAATTCGGTAAGCATGTTCCTTTTACAGAGTAGAGATCTGCTACAAAAGAGGTTTTGCGAAAATATACCCCCAAGGGGAGTTGCGAAGTATTAAAGGGGCGTTATAGATAAATATTCCATTTTAAAGATATTAGATTATATAACAGATTTGAAATTTAGCAGGTATGTTCCTTACATTGAGAGATCTGCTAAGAAGGGGTTTGGGGAAAATCGAAGCCCAAGAGTTTTACTAGGATTTTTTATTTATAAAAAATTCCCTTTTATGAACTACTAAATCCAAAACCTTGAAATTTTGAAGCCATGTTAATTTGGTTAACAAAGATTAGCTAAGGGAATTTTCAAAAGTCGACCCACAAGGGGGTTATGGGAGCGTTATGAATAAAAAAAATTTCTTTTTTCAGCTATTAGATCTATAGACTTAAAATTTAGCAAATATGATTCTTTGTTGAGAAGAGAATACTAAGAGATAACATTTTTTCTTTTTTGCTTCATATGCAATTCACTTAAAATTAACTCATTAAAAATTTCTTCATCCTTCAACTCTATTGTTTTATTTTTCAATTCACCCGTGCAAAGAACAGGTATATCAGCTAGTATACGTATCATTTTCTCTCTTGTTTCACATTACAATTAAGATTCTGGAATAATTTATGCTAGTTAAATATTTCAACAAATATTAGAAATAATTCGTATCCCGTGGTCTGGAAACTACTTTTTTTAAAAAAAAAATATGACTCGTTTTGTAGCATTGGGGTTTTGAGTGATTGAATATTAACGTCGCACTGTTCAGCAACACGAGGGCTATTGGCGACGGACCACGTAATTTTGAACCATGGTCAAGTGACGTGGACGACACCTGAGCTGGCACCCCCCTCTCCTAACTACCACACCACACCAACGGGAGGACGTTTCAGCTCTCTTGTAGCATTGGGAAGAGAATGAAAGAAAAAAGTACAAAAAAATTTCGTTTTTTAATTCAATCCCCTTCTTTTCCTTCCCACTACTTTACATTCATTTTCAACTTTCCCTGGCACCATTTTTTAAAAATTATAAAAAACTCCAAAATTGTAAAAATTTGGAACTACATTGCACTTTGAAAAAGACTTAACTTGTTACTCGGCAAAACGTTTCACCAGAATTTGTTTATTATTTTTTCTTTTTGTTTAAATTCAAATAATTTTAATAGGTATTTTATTTTACTGTAAGTGAGACACTCTGTACCATCTGTCTATTATAATGACTTAAATTCTAACAAATGGCAGACCATAAGTATTTTATCTTTATCTCTAGATCTTTCGATGCATTTCACGGTCTTTTTTTTCTTTTTCTTGATAAAATAAAGATAAGAAAGTTTCGGTTCGCAATTTTTGATAAACCTAATAATAATGTATGATGTGAGTTACCGAAAACGAAATAAAAATGTTGCTTTAAGTATCACAGAAAATGTTTTTACAAAATTCATTTCATTGGGATTAGTTTTAAAATATTGCTTTAAAAACCCTTAAAAACAGAAAAACAAGTATTAAAGAATGCTGAATTTTATATATATATTAAAAAAAAGATTTTTTAAAAAAATAAATGAAAAAAAAAATATTCTTAGTTTGAACTAAGAATTGATATGCTTTGCAGAAGAAAGTGAAAAATAACGATGTAGCAAAACTTTTTATTATTTAAGGCTACACAGCATTCTTTCTCAAAAAAATTTTCGGACACAATAATAAAATAAACGTAATTCATGTTTTATATTCAGATTATGTTATTAAGTTGATTCTGAAAATAAAAAAGGCAGCTTGTGGCAAGCCATTATTTCATCACTTTAAAAAATTAAGCATTTTTTGAAGTTTTTAAAAAATTTTATAAAATGAAAAATTTTTTAAATTATTTTAAGTGATTTATGTTTTTTAGGTTGTTAGAAACAAAAGTTAGTTTGAAATTTAAAATCTGTTTCTTTGGTGAATTTCAATAATTATTCTTATAGCTAAACCTGGAAAAAGAGCAAAAGTTTTTTTAAATATTTAACTTAATATTTAAAAAAAAATAACTCTAGAGATCTCGACTAACTACTACAGAAGACTAACTACTACCCGTACTCACTTTTATAAAAGATATATTTGGGAGTACAGTAAGACCCCACTTAACGCGGGGGATACGTTCCATCAAAGTAGAGCGTAATGAGAAACAGGGCTAAACGAGACTATCTGAACATGTAAATAATGGGGTTAGGGGAAGATGGATAGAAAATTGGTTAGGTATTAAATTTAATAATTATGTTTTTTTTTTAATTAAAATAAAACCAAACATTTATTTTTTACAAAAATAAAAACAATATAAATGAATATATACATATAAAAACAAATAAAATTCTAAGTCAGTCAGATCATTCAGTCTGTTCTGTGTTTCCAATTTTCTGCCATTTTGTCAAAAAGGCATCTTGTTGAAGTTGTCAAATTCAATGTAGCACTCATTTGAGATTGACGTTCACCAGAATCTAATCTTCTAATGACTTGCATTTTAGTTTCCAGTGAAATGCTTTTTCTGGTTGCTTTCTTTTCTTGTTTTTCATTATCACCCATGATAAAAACTAAAGATTATAATATCTGTCACTGTATTAATCGTTATAGTATTATATAAATTTATATTTACAATAATGTCAACAAATGTTTCAAATGATAAAAATGTGTCCGTACAGCACCACACCAAACAAGAAACACAACTACACTGTTTCGGATATGTTATGTACATATTTTGAAACCTACAATTTCGGGGAATCCCCGTAGCACTGCGAGCAATTTCGGGGAATCCCCGGGTTGAAATAAAAGAGCGCTAAGCCGAAACAGCGCTAAACGAAACAGCGTTAAGCGGGGTCTTACTGTATGTTCAAAAAATTTCAAGACTCTATCTTGAACAGAATAAACGCCTTAGGGATTATATCTTATCTTCAAAGGAATCACTTTTATATCTCTAAAATTAAATCAGTGTATAATTAGGAATATAATTTGTGATAATTTTTATTAAAGCAACGTAGTTTTTATGAATGCAGAGCTTAATTTTGAGCTATTCGTGCAACATTATTAAAAAGTATTTAATTTTGAACAATGGAAATTGCATTACAAATCTGTGAATTTTAATTTCGTAAAAATCAATAATTTCAAATTGTTCAATAATTTGTTGGGGCTTTTTTGTATAATCATTACATTAATAGACACTTCTTAAGTTAATCTTATGATTATAGGACATGACTGGATAACATTCACCGGATATGTCGCCTATTCAACATGTGTAGGATTTGGTTGGTCGTCGTTTCGCTCGTGATACGTGTCCTACAGCTTCAAAAGATGAAATTTGGGTACGCATACAAACAATATGGAAGTCTCTTCCACAAACAGACATTCAACATCTGTTTGAGTTCATGCCACATCGTACAGCGTCACTCATTGCAGTGCGTAGTGGCTACACTATATACTAATTACTGACACTTAATATTGTTTTTTTGCTTTTAAAATTTATTCATTTATTTACACTAATACAAGCCGTTTGTGTTTTACATTCAGTTTAATTCTGATGACTTATGGTGTTGCATTTTTTTTTTACAAACAGCAGTTTAATTTCGAATCCATATAGATAACGTGCAAATAATTTTCTCTATAAAAGATTTTCAAATTTTTTTCACTATTTTTTGTGCTTTTAAAATATATCTTTAAGTATTTTAAAGATATATTCTCTATTCCATACGCTTTTTCATTGGCATAAAGAACGAACGCGTTTTGATAGAGAAATTCTGCTAAAGATACTATTCCTTATCTAGAATGTTATGAGGTAGATGTAATGTTTCTTAAGTTTGCGTAACATTATCAAAAGTAAACTGAGATACTAGCTTCTTCAAGTAGGTTTCATTTTTGTACCAAAGCATAAAGAGAGAGTTACTAACTGCACGAAATGTCGAAAATACCAATAAAATGGAGTATGAATGGAAAAAAAAAAGATAAAGAAAATTCGTGTTACGTTTCAAAGTTCATTTTAAACACAGAATGGCTTATGTTGTGTTGGTTTTCGGTCTATAACTCAAATGTACCGGATTACATTGAAATTCGTCGAAAATGCAAATCTAAAACGAGTTCTTTGTACGGAAAACTTGAACATCAAACTGTAAATTCACAAGGAAACTGGAACACTGTATGGAAACAGGAGTTTTCGCTTTATTTTGAACCTGGTGGCATATCTGAGAGGGTTGACATACAATACGATGCGATGAATGCTAATTCAATGCTAACTGGTCATGTAATTATCTCTGACGAGCCTGAAAAATCTAAAGAAAACGACGAGAAAAAAGATACCCAGCTAAAATCTCTGAATGAATTGTCAAATGACTTGACTCGTTTGCTGGATCCAAAATACATTTCGCTTGCAGACATTCATCTGAAATGCGGATCGGATGTCATTCCCGCTCATAAAAGTATACTATCTGTGAGGTCACCCATTTTTTTAGACATATTCTCGAAAGAAATTGAAAATAAGGTATTCATCATTACCGATATCGAAGTTCCTGTTTTTCGGTTCATGGTGACTTATTTATACACTGGGAAAATCGACAATCTGACAATCCCTTTAGTTGGGGATTTGTTCTTTGCAGCTGATAAATATAAATTGAAAGGACTGAAAACTGCATGCTGCGAGTATTTGAAGAGTAATATATCCTTCAAAAATGCGGTAGACATTCTCGAACTTGGAGATTTACATGATCCAGATTTAAAGGGTTTTGCAATTGAGTTCATCCGCAAAGAGTGCGATAAGCTTCAAGCTTCAGAAAGAACGAAAAAGTTGAAGACTCTACAGCAAGAGAAATCCTATTTGGCTTTTGAAGTTTTGACATCGCTTGAGGAATTTACAAGAAACTTAAGTGAGTAAAAAAATTATGATTATTTTTTAACAGTTCTTTATCAATAATTCGTGACAAATAAATTTTAAACTTCACCCAATAACCTCTTTAAGGTATCCGATCACGTTTGGAACCGTGATTTTAAAAAAGCGCATAAATGGACAATTTTCATGATATTTAGTGTCACTTCGATTAGAATACATGTATAAAATTGTTTTATAAGGACATTTTGACAAAAAAAATTATTTAAATACAATATTTTGGCAAAAAATTAACTTAGAATAACCTTTTGTCGAAATGTTCTCCTTTTGTCAAAAATGCTTCTATTATAATAATATTTTGCCTTCATATAGCTCAGACCTCTGTACAGAGGTTCAACTATGAATTTTGAAAAATTCACATTGTTTTCAGAGTTACAACCATTTGAAATAATTATCGGCGTTTTTTTCTAAAAATTTCTCCCCTCTGTTGTGTCATAAACCATGGATAAACCCACTTCTAAGTTACATATTTCAAAAATTCTAGTGGAGCCTCTGTACAGAGGTATGAGATATATACAGGCAAAATATTATTATAATAGAAGCATTTTTCACAAAAGGAGAATATTTTTAAAATGGGTCATTCTATGTTCATTTTTTGTCAAAATATTGTACTTAAATAGTTTGTTATTGTAATACTATTCTTAAAACAATTTTATGTACATTTTCTAGTCTAAGTGACACTAAATATCATAAATATTATCCATTTATACGCTTTTGCAAAATCACGGTTCCGAACGTAGTCGGATACCTTAAAATTTATGTTAGTGTGTTTTCCTTGTTGACTTTCAGCTTGGGCTTACCTGTATTGCAGTATGTAAATCCAGCCAAGATAATTTTTCTAATAGGTACAATAATTTATTCTGCATGCGACTTTTCTGGCCGTGGTAGTCATGGTCATGGATTCTGTTAAATCGAGGGCTCAAGTCCTGAAGCCACCACAGATACGCCATTTAGATGGACTCCTGCATTTTAAATCTAAATACGTTGTCTTTCTATGGAAATTTGGAGAATTTAATGACATTTTGGGTTCGTCCGTATCATTTAATCATGCTTTAAAATTACTGGGTCCGTTGCCAATAGTTGTAGTTTCTGAATGTTACATTAATAAGTCGTATATAATATCGTTTGCATCATTTATTTACGAGAATTTAGAATCATTTAGAATCACGAGGTCCGTTGCCAATCGCTTTTGCTTTTAAATTGAACTTTAATAAGATAAACAGTTAATACATGACTTTTCATAATATACCAATAATCTTCTTTTACAATAATTTGAAAAGCATAAAAGTTTATTAGTGATACTTCATTAAATTTTAAGGTGGAAAAAAACGAAAGAAATAAATAGTTTTCTGCATTTTTTTTTCTGTAGTTTTTCCCTAAATAAGTTTACCAGCATGTTTTTAAGTATGATTTGCAGATATATTTAATTTAACAGCCTGTTACTCAATTAAAACTCAACAGATAAGTATACGATCGAGAAATTAAAGGGATATATGTTGTGTGATAAGTGGAATATTGATTTATTTCTCTTTTTTTTGTTATCTTGTTACGTATAAGTTTTCAAACCTTTTAGTGAATTATTTTATTGCTTTTTAAAACTATATTTCAAAACTTTTCCACCGTTTTCGCTGATATAAAACAAGATTTTTTTTTTGCTGTACTTTTTCTAGATAATTAATATTCAGTAGCTTTCTATCATTAACTAAATTATTTTCGTAAAGGACGTGTTTTGCATACAATTTCAAAACGAGTTCAAAATGTACAATAATAGAACTTTTACCATTTTTAAATTTTAAAAACCTTGCATGACGTCGTTATACAGAGAAATTTTTTAAGCGTTTCATCATTAATTATATAGAGGTGGGAAGCGAAATTGAGCGTATAAAATTCATAAATGAGACTAAATTTTCCACTTTATTTTATAAGAATTTGATTAATTTAACCTGGCATCACTCGCGCGAAAAAGAAACCTAATGTTCTCGCGGAGGGTATCTCACACACAAGGTTGTTTACATTCTGTTTTTACCGTAAATTTTTTATGCAAAAGTTAAAAAGGAAGAAAAGTAAGAAATACAATATGTTTATTACATTTTTCACATGTTAATTCAGTTTCTCTGTTCTTTTTATAAGGGCATTCAGTGCATTGTTTACACACTCCTTTAGTCTCGTCGGGAGTGAGTGCGATGTTTTCTCTGAATCTTAATTTTTTTTAATAAATCTGTATCTTATTAAAATTAAGCATATAGGAGTAAACTTCTCTATTTAACTTCTCTATTTTTTAAATTCATAAATTTTGGAATTTCTTTTTTATTTTCTCTTATTGTTCCAGCAATAGTTTTTTTTCAAAAGTTTTATCTAAAAGTTGTTGTTACTAATGCCACCTGATCAGCAAAGGCCAGATTAAGGCCCACGAAATTCATCATGGCAAAGGGCTAAGTGACGCCTGTCGTTAGCAGTAGCTTTGAACATTATACAGGTGACAGAATGACTTAGCTTGGTTTCATCCCAATTTTGAGAGAGAACACCCTAGGGGTGGTCAGGGGCCTCCCACCTCTCTTCGAGTTCCACCAACCTCACGAGAGGACTTGCGGCTCAACGGCTATTTAAAGTACCCCCATGCCGCGAAGGTACTATACATTTACAAACATCCATGTCTTCTCCGGGATTCGAACCCAGGCCCAACGGCATAGCAGTCAGCGTCGCTAACCATTATACCAGATGGGTGACTCATCTGAAAGAGGATAAGATGTGTAACAGTTGTCTCCTTTAAAATTACGTTTATCCCAAATGTGTTTTTGTGTCTCTATATATAAAACATTTATTTTCAACAGTGTCTCCCTCTTCTAAATTGGGATTTCTTCCTCATCATAACCGTGAAGAGAATTTCTTCATCCGAAAACACTGTTGTACTATATGTATTAAATACTGTATCTATTAAATTACATAAGGCTATCTTCGGTAAAAGTACGAGAGCTCTAACTAAACATGAAGCTCATTTTCAGACTGAAAAAAACGACACAACTTCCATGGAAATTTGCAATATTATAACTCGTACCTCTGCTAACAATATAGTGCTTTTAAAAATTTCAAAATATTCCGTGAATACTTCCTTTTTTGTTTTAACACGTGAAGCCCATTAACATTAAATTTTATACGCCCATTTAACATTACGGTATAGGATAAAAAATGCGAAGCACATTTCATACCAGAAAAAATGAATCAACTCGGTTAAAAATGGGAAGTATGATAAAAAGTGCTTCTCTCTAAAGAATAGTGAAGCCAAAATATCATATTAAATTTTCATTTCTTTTATATCTGAAAAAAGTTTTCAAATTCAGAACCTATTCTTTAACATTAACCGAAAACAGCCTTAAATATCACATTTCTCCATAATAACTACAATAATACGCCATAACATAAGGAATATTTAAACGGTATCCAAAAATATATATTTAGAATTCGCCTACAAGCTAAGGTCCCTCAAAGGATATGACCTTAAAGTCACCACTAGAAACTATCCATTTTCCAAAAAAGGTTTAGAAGAAGCGTTGAAAAAAGTTAGATGGTGGGTATGACACACCCTACGCGAGAACTGCCGGGTTAAATAAGCTACGGTTTCATAAAAATTCAGTATTGGTAAAGAATCTCGTAATTTTGAACCACACTGAAGGGATGAGAACGATATCTGAGCTGACATCTCACTTTCTAAATTTCCACACCACACCAATGTGAGGACTTTGAGTCCCAACAGATACAACGTTCTGTAGTCCTTCTACTCGGTGGTTCTTCAGTGGCATCGGGATCCAAACCCGTATTCTTTTCAAATCGTAAGATTTGCATTTTTAAAAAAATTATTTGTATTTTACCCAAATTCAAAGGAATAACAAATAGATTTTCCTTTTTATCATTCGTTATAATAATCCTTTTATTTTTAGAACTGTCAGTTTTTGAGATAGACCGCTTTTTTTCAATTCCTCTACTATTAGTTAATTCATCTCCCTCTCTCTATATATATCTTGTTCAAACTTTCAATCGTTAATAAAATACTTTCTATTCACCCATTCAAGTTCAAATAAATTTTTTTAAACTTGTAGTGGACGTCGCTTGATATTAATACATTTTTCAAGTATTAATTCATTAATTTAATTAAATTAATTATCGGTTTTCGACGCCACTTTAGATTCGTCTCCATTGTACAATGTAACTTTTAAAACAACGACAAAAGTTGGCTTCGAAAACTGGTTTTTCAGCCAAATTAGCCAAACCGGGTGTGCATTGTTACAACAATGCAGACAAATGGTGCTCTTTTTTCAACTCCTACTATTAGTTCACTCTCTCCCTATATATGTATATATATATATATATATGTCTTGTTTAAATTTTCAATCGTTAATAAAATACTTTCTATTCATCCATTCAAAGTAGGAATTGACTTAAAAATTTTTTTTAAATATTACTTGTTTCCAATTCAGAATAACAATAATATACAAATGCACACACAATAATATAATAATATAAAATATAATACAAAATATAATAATAACAATATAGTATATAATGTAAAATACTGAAAAACATCCGACGAATCTTAACGAAATAAAAGTTATAACAACAGCAAATAACAATTTAACAATAATGAAATATATTGTTGTGTAAACTTTATCTCTCTTTAATTTGCCCTTTCACTTGCAAGTAACATGTGTAAAATTGTTATAAAGTTTATAATCATGTCTTTTTTCACTCTCAAGAAATATGTTCAATTACTAATGTATATATATAAAAATGGATGTTTGCATATATGACCTCGTTTCACTCCAACACCATTCATCCAATCATCATGAAAATCGGCATGTATATGTATTTTTTGTGGAGAAGGTTTTTGGCTATCCTCTTTATTGCAGCTTCCCACCAGGTGGCGCTACAGCATATCAACTTCTGCACCATTCAATCAATTGCCAAAATTGATGCTAACTTGAGTCTATCACCAACATTTCGCTATGTTTCCATTGAATCGCCATTATAATGTAAGAAACGGCGTTGCTTGCGAATATTACAATTTTAACATAAAATAAATACAACAGAAAGTAATATTATCGTATTACACATCCAGATATATAAATTATTTATACTATTTTAAGCGTTCATTACGCAAGATTTGTAACTGTGATACTTTTGCTGAGCAAAGATTAGCTTAGGAAGGTGTTTTCAAAAACCGACCCACAAGAAATTTACGGGGCGTTTTAAATTTTTAAAAAATCCTTTTTATCAGCTATTAGATCTACGGACTTAAAATTTAGCAAATATGATTTTTTTGTTCAACCGAGATATGCAAAAAGCTTTTTTTTTTTAATTTGTAATTCACGTAAAAAAATTAACTCATTAACCCTCTAAGCGGTCGGCACTTAAAATCTTGCCATTCTGGAGATGCTTCAAAAATGCACCACACATATTTTTTTGCTTTCAAGTGGAGTTCTCAAAAGTGGTTGAGCCGTATTTTTAAGAATGCGGCTCGGCCGCTTTTGGGAATCTTGCTTGAAGGTAGAAAAAGCATCTCTGGAATGGCGGAATTTTACGTGCAGACCGTTTGGAGGGTTAAAAACTTCTTTATCCTTCAATCTGTATTGTTTAATTTTTCAATTCACCCGTGCGAAGAACGGGTTATCCGGCTAGTTTTCTTATATATGTTAATAGTGGGAGTTAAATAGAGCTGTTTTAACTTTATTTGAGGAAGTGAAAATTAAATAGTAACTGTGTTTCTTGTAGAAATAAAAAATATTACGGAGCATTATTTGTTGAATGAAATAAGAATAAAAATTTTTAGCTTCAGGATACAGAATAAAAAAAAAATCAGAAATCAATTATGGTTGAATTAAAATGAAAGAATGTAAAAATTAAAAAAACACAGTGTTTAAATTTGCGTATGATATTTGTCGATATTGCATATGATTTTATGCGACAACATACTTTAAAATCATTTTAATGAAGAAATGAAAATGTCATCTCATTTTATTCTTCCTTAAATTTTAAATCTCATTGTGATACAGGGTGTCTCCGAATGCCACGTACAAACTTGGAGGGGAGATAGAAAACATCATGAAGAGCCATAATTACATTGGAAAGCTTGGGCGGAAAGCGTTAGGTGGCGCTGTACGTGAGCTCGCAAGGTCGTGACCGGTCGGCACGTGTGATTTCCTCATTTCAGACACAGACAGCGTGAGAGGGACAAGGACCGTTATATGAACGCCGAGTTGACGGATATTCACTTCATCTACGGCAGAGCCAACGGAAAAGAACATGCTGCTGTTCGATTTGTGAGGCACCTATCCGTGGGTGCCCCGTTTCTGCATTATCTATGCTACCTGTATCTGTAGGAAAGAACGAAGAATCACGCAAATCTGTCATCGTAATATTTGTTTATTAAGATCTTAACTTAAACACTATATACAATAATAATACTAATCAAATTAAGTAAATCTGGAGTGAGAAGACACAATTCGCATTACCAAATAATCGCGTAATTGACCACTATATCTAACTTTACAGATCACCTCAAATCTCATTAATACACGCAGTTCCCTTATATCTTAATTTAAGAAGCTTACCGCTGTATCCTAGGTAACAGCTATTCTCTTGGTCCTAAATGACGTGGCTTTACTCCTTGTGGAATGGTATCCACCTTTAGCTTGAATACACAGGTACGGTAGGTTAATTCTTAAACTTGGTATTTCCTCTAATTTTAACTTAATCGCTTCTAATCATAAACATAGACCTCATATAGCAACTTCACATAGCCACCACGAGAACGCTAAATTTCTACTATATATAAGATTCCTAATTTGCATTCTCACGTTCTTCTTCTCGAGTTGGTTGGAAAGAATTGCCATTCTCGCCCCAAAGAACCCCAAGAGGACATTAATGGAAATCGCAATAAAGCCCGTCATATATTGACTTCAGGGATGACAGAGGCCGGCGTCTTTAGCTTCCAGTTACATCCGGCTAGTGGGCAGAAAGGGGCTCCTCGTGGAGTCAAAAACTGCCGGGGTGATCCAAGACAAGACCGCCCAATAACTTTAAAGCTGCACGTACCAATGCACGTGTCGTAATCCACAAAGAAGCCGATTCACAGCTATGTGGAGGAAATCGTTACGCCCCCTTTACGCCAAAAACTTGACCATGAAAACCCAAATGAAATTTCAATGTATAATAAAATTGCAAATTTAATTTTGATGTTCTGAATAACAAATCCTGAAGTAAAAATAAATATTGTGATATCTGAAAACATATTTATTGAAATTATGATTTTTGTAATGAAATTCAGGGTAAGTCAAAACAAGTATAGCGATTACAAACGGCTATAATTATGTAATGAAAAATAATTTATCGATAAGATTTACACAGAATATAGACGGAACTACAACATTTCATTACGTAAGGTGTAGGTGCAGTGAAGAGGAGGCCTATGCATGCGCGAGTTGAAACTTCGCAACGCCAAGAAACCTATTCGTTGCGGGAGTCTCATTAAAGAAAAAGGCGATGCAGATAGCCTTTTGCGTGAATTTTTGACAACTGTCATTCTGTAATCACAGTGCAGAGAAGATTTCGTTAGATTAGTCGAAGTGAAAATGCCGTCGATATCTTCTGCTCTTGGCCACCGAGATCGCCGAACTTGACACAGTGCGATTTTCTTATGAGGTTATATGAAAGACATGACAAAAACAATTGAAGGACTGAAAGTGCTTACAGATGTACCGAAATAACAGTAACGATGCGGTTGCATCGGTGACTGTACAAATACCACAGAATGTTTGCCGTGAAAAGGAGTACCGCCTAGGTGTTGTCCGTGTGACCAAGGGAAGTCGCATAGAATATCTATGACGTATATATACGTTCCGTCTACATTCTGTGTAAATCTTACCGATAAATTCTTTTCCATTAAATAGTTATAGGGGTTTATAATCTCTATATTCATTTTGACACCCTGTATTATAACACATTCCCCCCCCCCCCAATGAGATGGGTGAACCTGACAGGATGATTTGAGATCATCAATCTTCGGATCTATGTTGTGTTGGATGGCTGGAGGACTCGTGTTCTAATATCAAGATTGCTTTCTCTCTAGACTAGTCTTATGCGTTTTCGATTCTTATGGTTTTTATTCTGCAATTTTTGCTTATTTGTAGTTTTTTGATATTATACCTGTGAACTTAGTTTTGATACGGTATTGTTCTTTGGCAAAAGTGACCTAATGCAAATGGTGTGACGTCGTGAAGTGTAGCGTTAACGGTCACACAGCCAATTGCCAAAAGACATTTTATTTCTAGGTTAAATAATAAATATCGATAATTTCAATATTACAGTATTAAAGAATACAGCATTTCGCCGTGGAAAAGTTCTTGTTCAAAGTTCCCTTCATGTATGCCCAGCCGTTGCGCCGCTGACTCAGGAAATCCATAGTTCATCATTCATTCGCCAGCAAAATTCATCCGTAGGTTCTTGAGTGCGGCTGCGTCCGCAAACTCAAAGTTTGCAGAGTACAGATTTCGTCAAATCATGGAAATCGAGAAGTCGAGAAAAGAAGTCCCTCTTCAATTCCGAACTGACCCTTCAAACTCCAGGGGCGGATCACTTTCACGTCCCTCGTCAGCTCTCATTGGCGGGTGCCACACATTTGTACCCGGCTCTCCTGATTGTAATCCCACTCCATTGGTATGTGTGAAAAATCGGTCGGCACTTTTGATCTCTTCTCCGAAATGAGCGTTTTCCCGTTGGTGTGGTAGTTAGGAGAGGGAGATGCCAGCTCAGATGTCGTCCACGTCACTTGACAATGGTTCAAAATTACGTGGTCCGTCGCCAAAAGCCCTCGTGCAGCTGAACAGTGTGACGTTAATATTCACTCCCTCACCCGAAATAGGGTTGTGTCCAACATTTAGTGGCGACAACTCGTCCTGTCACATTTTCACTGAGTGTGCGTCTGTGACTCTCCTTGCCGACAGTACTCTCTATTAAAGTTGGCTTCGTCCATGCGTGCGAGGGGAACCCAACACAAAGGGGCTATAACTCGTAGTTTCCTTGCTATTGAGCGTTTTGACAACAAGTGTCGGTAGGTCGGGAAGAAAGAAAGAGAGTGGCGACTTCAAAGACATTCTGCAAAACAGTTCGAACATGGTATGCCCCCCGGTGTAAGGGAAGAACAACCGGGGCCTTTTATGGAGACATAATGTCCTATCTGCACAACTGATCCTCCATACATCAATCTAGAAATGTGTAGATGGAGAGAGTTCGGCTATTAATCAGACGTTACAATGGATTTTGCCGCGCGTATGAAGCAACATATATGCTGGTGTTTCAAAAAGTAAGGTAAAAAGTCCATTCAGAATAAACATTTATATGAAGGAAATAAAAACATATATTTAATGTAATAAGGTGCAGGTACATATTACTTCTCCACATAATCACAATACTTATCGAGGTGTTTGTTCCATCTTCACAACAAACCATCGAAACCAGAATCATAGAAATTAGTGTCAAGGTTGTAATGGATTCCATTCAGGTCTTCTGCTAATCCTCTTGGGAAAATATTCTTTACTGTGATTTTAGTTTAAAAACCTTTTCCGTGGAGCTGACTTCATTTTGTGCAAATGTAACTATTATTTAAGTGCTAGTCGTTGAGTATGAAATAAATTGATTAAGAGTTGATCATGAAGCTGAAATTCAAATGTTAGCAAGCAGTGACTGGTGGTCGCATATCTACAGATTAATGTTTGACGGAGAATTCGTCAAGGTTAAGTAACCAGACTTGGAGCTGAACGAGCTATCAGGCTGCGAGTAGGATCATTACAAGGAGATTTAATCAAAATAAGTACAGTAAGACCCCGCTTAATGCTGTTTCGATTTAGCGCTCTTTTATTTCAACCCGGGGATTCCCCGAAATTGCTCGCAGTGCTAAGGGAATTACCCGAAATTGTAGGTTTCAAAATATGTACATAACATATCCGAAACAGTGTAGTTGTGTTTCTTGTTTGCTAAGGTGCTGTACGGACGCATTTTTATCATTTGAAACATTTGTTGACACTATTGTAAGTATAAATTTATATAATACTACAACGATTAATACAGTGACAAATATTATGATCTTTAGTTTTTATCATGGGTGATAATGAAAAACAAGAAAAGAAAGCAACCAGAAAAAGCATTTCACTGGAAATTAAAATGCAAGTCATTAGAAGATTAGATTCTGGTGAACGTCAATCTCAAATGAGTGCTGCATTGAATTTGGCAACTTCAACAGGATGCCTTCTTGACAAAAAGGCAGAAAATCGGAAACACAGAATAGACTGAATGATCTGACTGACTTAGAATTTTATTTGTTTTTATATGTATATATTCGTTTATATTGTTTTTATTTTTGCAAGAAATAAACGTTTGGTTTTATTTTTGTTAAAAAAACATAATTATTAAATTTAGTACCTAACCAATTTCCTATCCATCTTCCCCTAACCCCATTATTTACATGTTAAGATAGCCTCGTTTAGCCCTGTTTCGCATTACGCTCTACTTTGATGGAACGTATCCCCCGCGTTAAGCGGGGTCTTACTGTACCTTCCATAATTTAATTATCTGATTACGAGTTAGGATTTATTATTGCTTCCCCAGTTAAGTTATAAAGTTACAGAATTTATAAATTGTAAAGTGTTAAATTATAAGTTGGTTATATATTATCATGTCTGCTTCTTTCCTCGAACTTTCTCCTACCCGCAACCTTAGGACAGTGACAAGATTATGTAACTTAGTCAAGAACCGTATATAACCAATGTATAAAATTTTAAGGCAAAACCTGACTTTGCAGGGGGACCTTAATATTCTCCGATACGCCACTGCACAGACACACACAAATAAAAAAAACTGTTGACAGGATGCATAAATCTTTAATACTGTCATACTTTAGACGAGTTATTGCCTTTAGTGGGGAGATTTCGTCTCTGTTTGTGGCCGCGGTAGCCTGGTGGTCAAGGTAATGGACTCGTGGCCGGTGTGTCATGAGTTCGAGCCTAGTACCGCTGAAGACCCGTCATGTAGGGGAGGGATGCAAGCTAAATTTGTCTGAGAGCTCAAACGTCCTGCTTTTAGTGTGGTAGTTAGAAGAGGGGGTGTTAGCTCAAGTGTCGTCCTCGTCATTTGACCATGGTTCAAAATTACGAGGTTCGTCGCCAAAAGCCCTCGAGTAGCTGAACAGTGCGACGTTAATATTCAATCTCTCACCCATCTCTGTTTAAACCTGCATAGACGACTGTACCCACGATCAACCTAACTTCCACTGTGAACCTCTAAACACACCGCCCTTTACTTTATATGCATATCTAAATTGTTTTAATCTAAAATTTTTAATCCGAAACTTTTTAACACGTAAAAATTATTAATTTTATTTTAACTTTCTTAATAAAAATTTTTAAAAAAATGTATCACAAACGTTTTACTTTTCATGAAACCTTTCGTTCACCCTCTAACGTTGTCCACGCACCCTCAGATTAATTTTAATTTGCCATGGATCTCTTCAGCAGTCACAAGGACCTCCAGGACAAGACCAATCCTAGGGTTTCGGCCGCCCGCGTGCAAAGACCTAATGTGCCGCCCCTCAAGATAATTTTTCATAGTTTGACTAATACATAACGCTGACGTTATAAGCTTATCTATACCAGTATAAGAGTTAAACATTATTAAAAATGCTAATAGACACAAAAATAATTTCTTTCCTCTATTTTTTTTTTCTAAATTCTAAGGCTATTATTAAATGGATAACTTTTAATTTCCCCAAATGCATATTGAATTTAAACACTCCTATGTCTTAGGCAATATTGACCTATTAGATGTTTTCGTAAAGCAACTTTCGAAAAATCAGTTTTGAGCATCGATCCACAGTGCGCGTCAACAGTGTTAAACTTCTCTATTGTGGTATTGCCACGAATTTTGCTATCAAATGAAGAGGGACGTCTTAAGGCGGCCAACTGGGCCCAGGGCCTCACCCTCTATGGGGGCCTCATTCGTTCTCGACTCTGTCTTAATAAGATCATGATCCAGATAATTTAGTCAAATATTATTCCCGTACATATTCTCCGAAAAACAGGGAATTTCAAACTGCATGTCAACTGGCAAAAACGGTAAGACTATTGTTATGTGATGACCGTTGTCCATGTCAAGGCCTATGCCTAATACCATAAGCAATCATTCAACCCATTTAGTCTAAATGCGGCCACCGGTTGAATCGGGTTGTGTCTAGGTTTTTGAGATTGTGAATCGTATATATTTGTTTCGTTTGACAATGGATGCTATACATTGTCTGCATTTAAAGATCTCAGGGAGGGCCTACTGCATAGCGGCCCAGGGCCTCACAAAGTTTTAAGACGTCTCTGCAAATAAAAGATGTGTGTAAAGAGAATACGTAAATGGACAATGTGTGTGAACCAACACACTGTGCATTAATATTCCATTTTCCTTAAGAAATGCTATACTATTGGGAAATCGAGACATATTTCGATTTTTCAGTAACTGTTTAAAATTCAGCATATTTAATCAATATTACAAATTTATTTTGAGAAATTAGTAAAACATTTTGCTTGATTTATGGAACTTTATGCGGGCTGCGGCCCCCCACGTGCTGTGCACACGCTGCACCCCTGCTTGGGTCGGCCCCACTCCAGGAGCTAGTAGGAACCCCCTTTGGGAAACTTTGATCTAGACAATGACGAATTTCATTTATATTTACATGCTGTCTTAATGTTGAGAAAAAACTTTTATTTTTTTTCTTGAAAGCAAAAAAATATTTTGAATCTAATGCAAAACTGATTGCATTTATCATAAAAAGAGGATGTCAAGTAATAACAAATCATTTTTTGTGAAATGAATACTTTTTTTAGTCACCATTCTCTTGAAGTTGATAAAAGTTCTCTTAAGAGGAGTTGGAAACCTCTCTCTATATATACTGACAATGTTAAATTGGCTGTTTTCGATGTACCTTTTCTCAAAATCTGTTTCATGTACATGCTTCAAATTTTTCATACAATTAAAGTACATTTTTCTCATTGTACTGAAATGAGCTTTTAGCTAATTTTGAATTTTTTAAAATACACTGCTGGACACCGTAAATGCAACACCCTGAAGGAAGCACGCAAACAACATGACATTTACAGCATGCATTAGCGGAAGTGAGATATGCAAACGATTAGAATTTCAGCGCAGACACACATCACGTGCGCCTGTTACGCCACCTAAAAGCGCTATTTAAGGCTTGGAGATTTCGACGATTTCAAATTCGGCAATTGTGTTTTTCTCATGGTTTTTTTTCAAAAACC
>BMAV01002977.1:82409-237933 GCA_019973955.1 Trichonephila inaurata madagascariensis
AGCTACAATTTGCATTGTTTGATAAATTGAATTTTTGTAGAAGTCCTGGAGTAATGATCATTTTGCTAAAGATTCGAGTATACAGAATTTGTTCTCTTCTATTTTTTATCCATTTAGAGATGGGGTTCTAATGTTTGGAATATTGCCCAAATTTTCAAAATACTTGCTTGATTAGAAATTAGCATTTGCTTTTTTATAAATCTTTCTTGATAAATTTTTTTACTGATGTCTTCTGAGGCAATCCAGTCGATGTAAACGTTAGACTTTGTGACAAATCTTGCGAAGTCAAAACATAAAATCAAAACAATCCAGTACTCATGTGTTCTTCCGCGGGTAACGTGATAGATACGAAAAATAGTTTGGAAGATTTATGGGAACTAAATTTGTTGTTGGGCCCCAATTTTTAAAATATGTAGCCGGTATATTAAAAGAACACCTGTAAACCTGAATATCTTTTTTAATTTGTTTGAGAGTGTTAATTAACCATTTTTTCGGCTTTTCAGTACATGCAAGGTTTCATATTCGATAAAGCCATGTGTCAAATCTAAGACATACATACTCATTTCAAAATGAGTATGTCTATGTGTTCATTTTTGAGTAAGTCTTTTTTTTCCGTGTTGATTGATTATTTTTGCTCACATGTTCTAAAGCCATTATATTTTTTGTGAATGTTGATTCTTTTCAAACAGTATGTGATTGATGAATGTATTGTCTCACTGTAAGTTTTCTGTTATTCTAAAAGAATTCACTTATTGAAAGATTGTCTTGAAATCTTTGTTATAAAATGTTGAAATATTTTCTTTTCTTTGTTATTCGAATTTATTTGGGAGATTTATAATGAAATATGTACATTTAATAACGCAGGAAAATAAAATTAAAAAGAAAATACACCTCAAAATAATCCATATAATGCTGCATAAAAGAATCAATTTGAAACTGTCCTAAAATAAAGATTAATATAAATAAGAACTGATAAGTGAATGCGAATGAATTCCTGATAAATTTAATTACTGTTTATTCGTTATTTATCTTTGTTGATATGTCGGCATTCAGAACTAACGTTTATTTTGATATTTATAACCGTCATTTCACATCAGTTACGACCAGATCTCTAGTTTTTTGATAAAACAGTTTCGAAAAACTCAAAAAAAGGATGAAAGGATCAAATAAGCAATGACTAATTTAGGAGAATTTTTGTTGTGAACAAAAATAAAACGTCAGGTAATACTTTAAAAAAAGAAATATAATCAGAATACAAACATGAATTTAATATGTATATGTTGCGTAATTTCATTTTTTAACTACCTAATTTTTTTTTATGTAACCAATTTGGATCGATTTAGTCCACTTTTTAATGTACTGCTTTTGCCATCTCTTTCACAAAATGGTGAAACAAAAACTTATAAAAAGTCAAATACTGACAAAACATTATGGAGTGTGAAAATTCGTCTAGAATAGGGGTGGGGTGGCTAACCGTTTTGGGAGAAGTGCCACTATCTGATTTAAAAAAGCTATGCGCGTGCCGCTTCCAACTTTTCTAACAAGTAAAAAAAATATGAAAATGGAGGAAAATGTCACTTACAAACTTATTAAGGGTTTCTTACTCAAATAGCACATTTTTTTATGCAAATCTAAGTAGTGAAAATTTAAAATAATAGAAAATAGAAAATAGTATAATAGATCATCTATATATCGTCGGTCTCATTATCAGACTGCGTAACTCCATTTAGTATGCTAATTTGATACAGTAGGGCTAGGCCCAAGTTGTTATTTATGTTTGCCAAGATAGGCGATAATATTACAGTTTAATACATTAATATTACTTTTTGTTTTATTTATTTTATGTTAAACTCTTGCCACCACCTCTCCCTTTGAAATCTAGTTTTATTATGAAAAAAAAATAGTGATTACACTGATCTAAGGAATAAATTAAAAGCGGAGCGCGCACTGAGGCATGGCGTAGACTAAACAAAAGGGAGAGTTTTGCTTCTCTACTTCTTGGCGTGATTAAAGGAATCGCGCCAAACTGAGCTTGACGCGTTGCACTTTTATATCAAATCAGTTATACCGGTGGAGTTACGCAGTCTGATAATTAGGCCGACGATATGTGAAGGAGAAAAGCGACTCCCTCACTGATTAATTACGATATCTCCGGAACTATTAAACCTACAGACTTGAATTTTGGTAGGCAGGTTCCTTTTATAGAGTAGACATCAGCTAAGAATGGATTTTGCAAAGTTCGAACTCCAAGGAACGTTACGGGGTTTAAGGGGCGTTATAGTAATTAGTTCCATTATTAAACCATTAGATGCACAGTCTTGAAACTTGGTACGCAAATTCCTTTCATAGAGTAGAGATCCCCTACAAAATATAATAACATCTAATAGTTTAATAATGGAACTAAAATTATCTATAAAGCTCCTTGGGGTTCGAACTTTGCAAAATCCGTTCTTAGCTCTATGAAAGAAACCTGCCTACCAAATTTCAAGTCTGTAGGCTTAATAGTTCCGGAGATATCGTGATTAGTCCGTGAGTGAGTTAGTCGCTTTTCTCCTTTATATACATAAATATATATAGTCTAAATTCTCTACTAATGAGAGATGAAAATTTTTCAAGCAAAACCGAAAAAAATTGAGGTTATAAGATAACCGGACATTGAAGGATATATGAGAAATTAAAATTATAATAGAATATAAATAATAAAAAATGGATGCTACAGCTATAAACATTGCTGACTTAGGACAGCTTATATACAGTCACTCAAAAAAGTATTGGGACACTTGGCGTGCATAACTGGAAAACCATTTATAAAAATATCTATCACATTAAAACAAAAACAAAATGATTTAAGTAATATTTTAACGTTTGGTGTACAGTATATAAGGAAAATTTTACTAGTTTTATAGAATTATAATTTGATCTAGCTTTTCAAATATAATTCAAAGGCACACTGGAGTCAAAAAAGTATTGGGACACTTTTGAAATGAGAAATTTTACAAATATACAGCGCATCAATAGAATTTAATTTCACTCTACTTTTTTAGACTAGAAGTTTAAACATAAATGTTTCAACAGATAAGATTATTTATAGAAAAAATGGCGAGAAACAAAGATATATCGGTTGATGTGCGAAATCTTGTAAAAAAATCTTTGGAAAGAGGGGAAATCAATTCGCAGTGTAGAAAAAATATTGAAATTGAGTAAGTCTACTGTTTATAACATCATTAACAGGTTCAGGAAAACAAACAGTGTTGAAAACAAGCAAAGATCATTGCGTTCACGGAGATTTAATGAACGTGAAGAGAGATGGATTGTGAGACAAGTACACATTAGTCCAAGAGCTAGTGCATTAAAAATGATTTTGCAATGTAAAAGTAGGTTGGGAAAATCAGTAAATCCTGAAACTGTCAGAAATGTTTTAAGAAAACATAAGTATCATGACAGAGTACCTCAAAGAAAGCCCTACATCAGCAAAGCAAATAGACAAGCTAAGTTGGCATTTGCTAAAATGTATGCAAGTCAGGCAACAGAATATTGGGAAAATATAATCTTTGTTGATGAAAGCAAATATAACATTTTCGGATCGGATGGCAAGCAAAACGTTTGGTGGAAATCAAATACAGCAATGCATGTCAAAAATTTACGACCAACTGTTAAATATGGAAGGGGTAACCAAATTGTCTGGGGCTGCATGGCAAGCTCTGGTTACGGGAACTTACATTTTATTGATGGTATAATGAATAAATATGTCGATCTTGACATTCTCAAGCGAAATTTAAGGCAAAGTGCTAGCACACAAGCTGGGAATCTCAGGATATTTTAAATTGTACCAAGATAATGACCCGTGACATAATGCAGATATTTGCAAGTAATGGGTCCCCTACCACTGTCCTAAAGTTGTAAAACTCCTGCACAAAGTCCAGACCTTAATCCCATTGAACATGCGTGAGATTATTTGCAGCAAAAACTATATGAGCACCAAATTTCTAACAAGCAGGATTTGAGAAAATATTTGGTCAAAGGTGGACCAAACTCGATAGATCGTTTTGCAAAACATTGATCCAATCCATGCCAAATACACTTCGAGAGGTCATAAAAAGCAAGGAGGGCCAAACAAATATTAATTTCTAAGTTTGAATTTTTCTTCTTAATTTATTGAGAAGTGTCGCAATACTTTTTTGAGCCCGTTTTTTAACTCGATTTCATTTATTTTCAATTTTAACCATAACTGCATTAATGTATGAGTTTTGTTCAAATTATTATTATTTGTATTTAACAAAATATCGTTTACTACTTTTTTTTTTGGTTTCATTTATATTTTTAAGTAAAATATTACGATAAAAATCTATGAACTGGTATTGCGTCCCAATACTTTTTTGACTGACTGTATACAATAATTTATATAAAAGTGGAGTTGAACATGTTTTGTGGCCAGCCAACCCTCCCCCTTTATGTTAATAATACTGAGCAAAAATCTATTGAAAATAATGGATAGAATATCTAAATCCATTACAAGATAAAGGCAACTTACCTAAAAATTGCATTCAAAAATGCAGAGCCCGCGCTAAATCTGAGGACAATAAATGTTATTGGCAGATTCTGGACACAAATGCAAATTCAAAGCATGGGAATGGCTGAATTGTAGCACAACAGAAGTATGAAAAGAATAGAAATAAAAAATTAAAAATAGAGTTTAAAAACTACCATAATTTTAGTGACACTAGGGTTGTATATGAATTAAAAAATAATAATAAGTAATTTTATCTAATATTAGAATATGGAGGTAACTATATCTAGAAAAAATTATAAATTTATAATAATAAACTATTATTATTCTAAGGAATTTTAATCCTTACTATTTAGAATTTACCTTCAATATATATGCTATAATCTCGCTTAATATTAGTATAAATTCTAAAGTGTGTATATTTTTCCCCCTAAATATCAATTACGAATACTCTTTTTTTCTAAACGCCAATTTCTTTTCATTTCTCGCTTTCAAAGGATTGAACCCTGTGTTCTGACAGATTTATTCCCGATTCCTAGAAAAAGAATATCTTACTAACTTACATACGCCTTACTTAGCGACTGACTGGCACCAACGTTTCCCTAAAACCACCTGTGCAATTTATAACAATAACAACAACAAACTTTTTAATTTTACCGTCATTATAATATTCCTATTTTTCTCCTATTGGAATTCCCTGAGAGAATGGGGGATTATTCTGTCTTCTTTTTGGAACTGTACTCAGAGAGAATAGACATAAAAATTGACTCTTTACAGACGTTTAAAATACGTTAATAAATTCGTTTTGCTTTTCGACCTGTTGTCTTTTCAGGATGATGTAATGGGTCTGTTCACGATTCTACTAATAATCCTCTTGGGTAATATAATCTTTTTAACTGTGATTTCAGTTGGAAACCACTTTCTTTTAAAAGACTTTGAGGATTACATCCAGACAAATTTTAATAACAGCATCATAATAGCAACAGATATTTCTAAAAGATTCCTAAATCAAACATCAATAGGAATTTTGATTCCCCTCAAGACTGACAGAATTACTTACTGTGAAAAGGTATTTATTTTTCCAGAACTGAAGCTTAGCAGCCATATGGACTGCGTTACAAAAATTGGGTTACTGAATCAAGAAAACTATATTTATCTATGACGAACAGTTTATCAGTTTTAAAAAGTATGAAATATTGGCAGAAAATCAGATTCGATAATTTTAGAATTTAAGTTCAGCTTTACAAGGAGGTATGCTCGAATAGTTCAATCCATTACATTTATTCATTTGGGTACCAGCTTACAAGGGCCAGAGATGTGAATAATTGGATGGTAACTAAACCTCTCGGAGACGGAATATTATTCTTAGTTCTTTGGAAGATCTTCGCATTTTCAAAAAGGCAACATAAAAAGTAAACGAAGAAGCGGAAAAAAGCGAAGATATAAAAATATAATTATATTTCTCATCTTGAAAAGTGGAATAGACAGGCAGCAAAAATAGAAATACAGAAGTTTTTAATCAATAGGACACGAGCTAAAAGTACCATTAAATGATATTGATTTTCTTTTTAAAACAAAACAGATTCCTCTTTGGGTACGTTGACTTCAAGTACCAGAAACCAAGTGGTGTTACATTTTGTTTAGAAAAGCACCAACGTACAAATCGCTGCGAGAAATTTTGAAAAAATTTTATCACCGACGCAGAATGGGTCTTATTTCTTTATCATGTTTTACACAAAAACAAAAGGGGAGAATTTTTAAAAAAATACGCCGATCATTATTTCAAATGGATTTTGTAACTTTTGAAAATAATGTGAATTTTTTCAAAATCATAGTTTAGGCCTCTGGCAGGGTCTAGCAGAGATACATACAGGCAAAATATTAATACAATAGAGGCACATTTTTACAAAGAAGGCATTTACGGAAAAAAGGTTATTCCTAAGTTAATTTTTGCCAAAATATTGTATTTAAATAAAAAAATTTTGTCATAATGTCCTTAAAACAATTTTATACATGTATTCTAATCTAAGTGACACTAAATATCATAAATATTATACATTTATGCGCTTTTTTAAAATCATGGTTCCGAACGTAGTCGGATACCTTAAGTGTTAGAGTAGGCACGATGGGGGTGGAAAGTTGAAATAGAAGAAAACACACACAGTGACCGGATGTCGTATAGTTAAGTCAAGTGAAAGATTATTCAAGTATCAAGAGATTAGACAAGTGCTCTTATTACTATTATATTTAATTGATTAAGATTGATTGTTCCTCGGTTTTATAGTGATTTAAGTGCATTCTCAATTAAGTTGTTTAAAGCTATTATGTGAAAAAGTCAATAAGTTTGCGTTAGTTGTTAAAATGGCTGATCTTTATTCGAACCCACCAGAGACGCGACAATTATGTCCAAAAGTACAAACACAGTAAAACCGCACCTCTATATACAGTTTATTGGGCAAATTTTTTCTAAAAGTCACCAGAGTTGCTACAGTATCGAATTTCTGGACAAGTTATTTCATATGTTCATTCATATTCGCAACGCATAAAATATCTCTTTCTTAAAATGCCGCAATATTTCATAAGACGTATAATTGAATAACTAATTAAACCGAAACATTAACAGGTAACATAAAAAAAAATTGAAGTGAATTCCTACTTTGAATGGATGAATAGAAAGTATTTTAAACATTGAGATGGCGTGTGTAAAAGTAGGAATTGAAAAAAAAAAAAAAGCATGATTTGTTAATTTTTTAACAAGCCCCCCCTTTTCTAGTTTTTTTGAAAAATCGGTTTTCAGCGCCAACTTTTGTCATTGTTTTAACAGTTAGTTACATTGTTACAACAATGGAGACGAATCTGTTGGCGTCGAAAACCGATAATTAATTTAATTTAATTTAAACTAATGAATTAATAGTTGAAAAAAACTGTATTAACATCAAGTGTCACCCCCTACAAGTTGAAAAACAATTATTTGAACTTGATTGGATGAATAGAAAGTATTTTATTAACGATTGAAAATTTGAACAAGATAAATATATATATATATATATAAATAAGTATATATAGAGTGAGAGTGAACTATATATATATATTTAGCAGGAATTGAAAAAGCGGAAAGAAAAACATACAAAAATATTTCGGTATTTCCTCTTCCAACTCCAACCTTCTCCCCCCTCCCCCGCCCTTCTTACTACTTTGCACTTAATTTCAACTCGCTCTGATGCCATTTTTTTAATTATTCTCTTAAAGTTGCCAAAATTTAGAATTACATTTCGAAAAAGACTAAACATGTTCCTCGGTAAGCCTGTTCACATATTTTTTTTTTATCTTTGCTATTTAAATCATTACAATAGGTGTTTTTAAATTTTATTATCAGAGAGTTCATTCTATTACACACGTTAAGCTTAGTCTAAATTCAAATAAAAAAAATTTATCTCTATTTCTAACTCTCGATTAATTTCAAGGCGTTTTTCTGTTGATAAAATAAAGATAAGGAAGTTTCGGTTCGCAATTTTTGATACATCTGTTGACAATGGATTACTGTAAGAGGAACAAAATTGTTTTAAGCATTAGAAATTTTCAATGTCTGACATCATAACAACAACAGCAACCCCTCCCCCATATATATGTATATACCGTAAAATCCGGAGTACAGCGCGTACTTTCAAGACAAAAAATAAGACTGAAATTTACGAGTGAGCGTTATACACCGGATATAAAAATCATAGATTTATAAAAAAATCAGCAAAAAAAAAATTATATTACTACTACTTTGATTGGAATGCTGTTTACTTGAAAGAAATGACATGTCTAATGAACTTAAAGGGCTGTAGTTCCAGAAATGTACTATATTTTCAAAATCATAGGATAGGGATGGAGAGCCTTTTTGAGACGCGGGTCAAATTTTGTTCATATTTTTCTTTTAATACTAGCGCGTGGGTCACTAAAGCCCATTTGCACCAGAGTTAGGTTTTCGATTGTTTTTCAACTAACAAAATGTGTGAGCAAATCCTATTAATTTTATTTGATATTTTGTAAACATCTTTGTTTTATTTCAAATACTACATACTTTCTTACATATATACATTTGCTGTCGTTTGCGTAGCTTGGAACTAAGGCAGTGTAGTTACCACCATATCAATGATACGGGGCCCTAAATGTGTAAGTAGCTAATCGTAAAATATTGAGAGCCCACCAAAAACGGACCCAAAGAATTTGATTCGGTCCACTCAGGACTAGCTACGCCAGTGTTTGAACTGTAACACTGAAGGTAAATAGACAGCATTTAAATTGTTTTGTGTCAATGGGCTTGAAAAAATTCAAATGGAATATAAATAGTTCACAAATTAGAAAATTTAAATAAACCCGCGTAAGCAAACAAGGGGTTGCCTAGCAATCGTAGGTCAGTTAAAAACCTTGCGTGGGTCAGACCCTAACCACGGGTCATAGGTTCGCCATCACTGTCCTATAATAACAGTTCGAATAATCGAATACAGTAGAAAATGTTTTTATGTGGTCCTTTTTTATGCGATTTTATTTTTGTGCTACCGCATAAAATTTTTTTTTTGCAGTACTTCGATGCATTTGCTTGTTGTATGTAAGAATTCATGAAATTTTTGAATATTTTTTTTGTGCGGTTATTTTTATACGGTCCCTATGTACCGCACAAAAACAGGTTCAACTGAATATCACTTCAAAAAGTAAAAGCATTGCTCAAGTACATGTCAGGTTCCATTGTAAAAGAAGGGTGCGCGTTAGACGGCGAATATACCTAGAAATGAAAAAAGTGCAGCTAGAAAGTATAAGTGTGTGCTATATGCCGGATTTTACGGTATATATATATATATATGGAAGAAATTTATATAATGTATCAAAAACACGAAATAGTATAAAGAACATAACAAGAGAAATAACGTAATAAAAAATAAAATAAAACATGAAGATATAAAATCTATTAAAAAAAAAGTGTGTGTGTGTACTTATGTACGCACGTAAGAAGTTATACTTCTTTGGCGTAACAAGATTAAAATCTTTCTGAAAATATTTAGCAGGGGCCAAGGATGAAAGGCGGTCACGAGCAGAGTTGAACGATACCAACCTTCAGTCAATAGGACCAGCCAAATCTGAGATAATCACGATTTAAATAAATTTAAACACCATTGCACAGGGACAATAGGACCAATAATATGGGCAGGGGGTCGTAGGCGGGAATGATCTGTCCCATTCTGCATATTTCTAGACAAAGCATTTTCGTATCCGTTCTTACGAAACGCAAAGCAAGGGTTCGCGGACGCGAAGGGATAGCTCAGTGGTAGAGCATTCGACTGCAGATCGTGAGGTCCCCGGTTCAAACCCGGATGCTCCTTCTTCAAGGAAGGGAGAGAAATATTTTTTTGAGAAATTTGAAGGCGGAGATGATGTGTCCCATACTGCATATTTCTAATCAAAGCATTTTCATATCCATTCCTACGGAACGCAAAGCAAAGGTTCGCTGACGCGAAGGGATAGCTTAGTGGTAGAGCATTCGACTGTAGATTGGGTTCAAACACGGGTGCCCCCATTTTCGGGGAAGTGAAGAGAAATAATTTTTTTGAGAATTTCGAAGGCGGCTGTAAACTGTGCCGTTCTGTATATTTCTAAACAAAGCATTTTCGTATACGTTCCTACGGAACACAAAGCAAAGGTTCGCTGACGCAGGTGTATAGCTCAGTGGTAGAGCATTCTGCTGCAGATCGAGAGGCCGGTTCAAACCCGTGTGTCCCCTTCTTCAGGGAAGTGAAGAGAAATATTTTTCTGAGAATTTCGAAGGCGGGAATGATTTGTCCCGTTCTGTATATTTCTTGACGAAGGATTTTCGCATCCATGACGGTTTTGCGTCACATCCGTGACGGGTGAGGCATCATTGTAAAATTTACCCTCATCCTATTTCTCTAACGCCCCAAAAGAAGTATAACTTCAAAAAATACAAAAAAGGAAATATATATATATAAAAAAAAAGTACCTATATAGTGATTCAAAAAGCAATTTCGGACTTAGGACCGAATAAGTGGGGTTAAACTAGTTAGAATTACCAACCTTCTCTCTTTGCAACTCGGTAGGAAAAACCAAATAAAATAAATAGAAATTCAAAGTATATAAAAACTTACAGAAAGTATAAGAAAACAACCAACTACTATTCTGCAACAAATTCTCCCAAAATCTTAAGGCAGAAAACTATTAAAGGAATTATACCTAAGAAAAGGATTCTTTCAAAAAGAATGTTACAAAAATTCTACTCACAGAGATTTTTCCAAGAGAGCCAAGAGTCTTGAAATTAATGGAAAGCTACTATTCATTGTGAGTTAGAGGGGGTGCCAGTTCAGGTGTCGTCCACGTCAATTGACCATGGTTCAAAATTACGTGGACCATCACCAAAAACCCTCATGTAGCTGAGCAGTGCGACGTTTATATTCACTCAGTCATGATGATGATGAGTTTGGTATTTTATGGCGCAAGAGCCAGTTTTGGCAATACTGCGCCAAACATTCATAGGTCTGTGGTAAGGACTTGAAAAGAAGAAATTGGATGACAAGATGGAAGGTCGAAAATAGAGAAGGATCACTGGGGTACCCCGGGGTCATGACATCCGTGTTTACCCCAAAGATAGTAAACCCCTTGGGAAAAGGAAAACATCACTAGGGTACCTCGGGATTGTGACACCCGTACCTACCTAAAGAAGGTGAGCCCCCTGAGGGATTCACTCAGTCATTTATTGTGAGTTAAAAATCTAAATTATACATAAACACGCATCCTTTAAACCAGCATGCAAAGATAGATGACAATCAACTTTGGTAGGTTATAATTTGGTTGGTTGTCAAAAATGTAGAATTTTTTAAATATATAAGATGTTCAAGATGTGTGTGGAAAAATCTAAATTGTGAGAGATTGATTGATTATTAACGTCGCACTGTTTTAACTACACGAGGGCTTTTGGCGACGGACCACGTAATTTTGAACCATGGTCAAGTGACGTGGACGACACCTGAGCTGGCACCCCCTCTAACTACCACACCACACCACGGGAGGATGTTTCAGCTCTCGACAGATTTAACGTGCATCGCTGCCCTACACGGCGGGTCTTTAGTGGTACTGGGCTCGAACTCGTGACAAGGCAAGCCATGGTCCGATACCTATACCACTCGGCTACCGCGGCCACAAATTGTGAGAAAGAGTATTGTAATATAATCTTCACAGCAAGCCCACTAACATGCTGACTTTGAGATCCTATTGTTGTGTGGTGGTTTTGGAATCAGAAGTAGCAAGACGATTAATGTAATTGTGATGAATATAAGTTTTTAAGAAGTTAAAAGGGTAGAGATGATCTAAGCTGATTTGCTTGAATCAGAGCTCAAAATACGCATAATTGTATGAAACTGCTGCTTGAAATACACACGCGTATATATACAAGGTGGAGGATATAAAAGTGGCTCGGATAAGTGGATACGATTGGATGTGAATGTGACGCTTACACCAAGTTATCGAAACTGGGCCCGAATTTGGGCGGGCATTGTCAATGTGAGTTGATTAGTACACAGGTGAAGATGGTACTCACAGTGCAGTAAAGGGTGTTCGTTGTGGAACGTTAAAACAAATACGTCGAGCCATGGATCAGATTTACAATCTTCATTCCTGACAGAATAATTAGCAAAGATCAGTCTGGTCTCGACCCTAGCTTGCCACTCAGATCACGTAATCTGTCAGTGTGCGATTATTTTTTATGGGAAACCCTCAAGTCTAAGATGTATTACAACAGCCCTCATAGCCTTCTAGATCTGCAACAGAACATTTGTGATGAGATTGCAGTAGTCCAGCTCCGATCCACCTTCCGCAACTTGCTGACGAAGGCCCAAAGGTGCCAAGAGATAAAGGTGGTAGTTTTCAACATCTTCTATATACAGGTAAGCGAACTGTATCTTTTGAAGCTTTTTTCATAACCTAGAATTCTGTTCTCCGGGCCACTTTTATTCGCTCCATCTCCTTGTATAATATATATACCAAATTTCTGCACACATAAATTAACTATTTTTTACAAGTATGAAATACACGTCAACTGATTGGTTTGTTTATATCGCACATTTTAATACTATTTTGTTAACTTATATTACGGTATTCTTTTTAAACAACAGAAACACATCTGGAAGAGGTAAATCTCAAATTTATCTTTATTTAGATAGATTAAAACTACCTTTTTATGAACATGTTTCTAATTTTATTGATTATAGTTCCTATTATTATACACTGATTTCATTATAAGTTTATAAGCTGAAATAAAAATAACATCAACTTCTTCATAATTGATTTCATTGGAAGAGAGGAGTTTTTACATATTACTTTTACAATTTGTAAAGCAACTCCTTAAAATGAAACAATGACTAAAAGGTGTTCTATTTCTTAAAAAATTAAAACACACAAAATAATTAAAAATTTCTTAAATTCAAATAAAAACTGTTTAACACAGGAGAGTACAAAAACAACGTTATACCAAAACATATAAATTAGTTTTCAATTAATAATCTGAAAAATGAGTAAACTATATGTCAAAAGGGCTCCAAATATCGACAAAATAAGACTTTTTCTAAAGAACACAGCATCGCACGCAGACAGTAACACTTTTTCTCTTTCAATAGCAAGCTGCAAGACTGCCCCATCTCCTTTATAAGACGCAAGAATCCTGCTCTCTTTATATCTTTGAAACATCTTTTTGATGGATTGATTAGTATCGGTGATTTTGAAGCAAATATGATGATGACGACCGTCGACAATGTTGCAGTCGCTATTACAACAACCACTTCTCCTATAACAACAACGGTAAACTGATGCTTGAAGAAAGATATGAAGTAGGACAGCATAGAAAACATATGCAGAAAATTCATCAAAATCAGCATGAATATCGGTTCCGAAAATATCTTCTGCAGCAAGTCAACAACATGCAGAATTGCGAAGTACTGACTCACCAGTAGCTTCGAAGGCATTGTAAGTGAACCATTAAATACTTTCAACAATTTGTACTTGTAGCAAGATAAGAGTTTGCTTATTCTATGGCAAAGGGTGCAGTACATGCACGTTAAGAGTCCAGGAAAGATAACCTGAAGGGATGCATACGTATTTACGTTAATAAAGCACAATACCCTAAAATACGAAGAAATATCTTTGAATTTGTACCCGTATGTCCAAAAAATATCTTGCGATTTTTCACTGATGGAACTGACGCTCAACAAAGCAAAGGCAGTTGGAGTTATTGTGTAAGCAAACAAAATCACGTTGGTGGCCAATACTTCGATTTTCTTTACGTGAAAATTGATGTGTGAGGAACATACTTCGTTCATTTGTGCAACAAGATTAGTGAGGAGTTTCTTTGAAATATATTAAATACCACAAACTCACGGACAAAATGTTCACAAAATGCATGCTATAATAACGTCGATTCTCCACACTCCCGTCTGGTATCCTATGATCAGTGTACATATGGAATTCAGAAGAGCAGCATGAAGGAAAATAGGAAACCAGAAGTAAAATAAGCATTGAATTCGAGATTTTAGAACGAAATTGTTGAAGATAGATATTCCCGTAAAGTGGAGACATGACCACAAATACGTCTTTTCCTGATCCTTAAATCCGTGATACATTGGGGATATTCAGTTAGGGATAGAGTCACAGGATATATATCGGAAAGCTCCTTTAAATAAAATTATTTTTAAAAATAACGACAGCTCTTTTCGCTTAATAGAAAGTGAATTCTAGTACGAACATCTTGTGTTGGAACAGAACCCATACTCAAATTCCTTTCAATATATCATTGAAAAGTGGAACTGGCATCAAGCATAAAAAATTCACATATATATAAACACCTTAACAAGAATTGGAAAATAATAAATATATATATGCTTTACAGATATAAGAAAAATGTGTTTCCAAGGTGATTTTAATAAAACTTTTACTCAAACAGTGTTTAAGTACTTATCATCTTTTACAGCTTTTTCTGAATAATAATATACTGTGCCTGTATTTCTTTTCGCTTTTGTATAATCGAATCATTAAATGGAAAATAAACTGACTAAACCTTGATATTTCTTGTGCTATAGACTTTTGTTGTAGTGTTCCCAATCAATACTTTTCCAAGGATTGCACATTGTAGTTGGCGTGCAAATTTTATTTACAACTCGGATTCGGGAAGTGAGTCAATTGCTTGTGAAAGCAGCGTATTTCGTTGTAGGATACTATTGATTATTTGAACAAGAAATATATCATCACTCATTTTTGATAACTGTGGACACTTATAAAGTGTGTAAATAGTTAAGATGATAGGTACTTATCCAACAAGAGGATGAAAAGTTTTTTGAAAGAAAATTTGCAATGAATATTTCGAATGTCTCTTAAAAAGGTATAATTTACTTTATTATGAACATTAGACGATGCATTAGCTTAGCAGTTTACTAAGGTTCTATTTCAATTACTTTTACAGTTTCGCAATAAATATCACAGGGAAAAAGAGAAAATTCCTAAATATCAGTGGTTTTTAAAGATGGCACAGTTATGCATCGAAAAACAATCATATACTTAACGTGAAGTGAAAAAAAATTATAAATTTTACATAATAAGTACTCAGATGGTGAATAAAATACTCAATAATGTAACCATAAACATAAAACAAACAAAAATGTGTAATCAGTATAATATTTCTAAAGCATCATTAAAAAAGGTGCAGCAACTAGTTTGGTGCGCAATGCCTTTCATAACCCGACAAAGAGTTCGGCTAAAACAACTGGAAGCTTTGAGAATTGTGGGATGATATATTTGAGCAACATAAACTTTAATGTCAAGACTTAAGTTTATAAAAACCTAAAATTACAGAAACCACACTATTATATTTCCTTAATTCAATTTGATCAGATAGGTATATATACATCCATTCAAGATGTGTTATCTTATTCCAATGAGCAGTCCACCTTTTTACACGTTTTTTATTTTTTTTATTTTTCTGGATGCCATAAAAGATATATACAGACAATACAAGGAACATTTTTTAATGGTTTGTGGATTGGTATTTACCATT
The DNA here is from genome assembly GCA_019973955.1 of Trichonephila inaurata madagascariensis. Taxonomy (NCBI): domain Eukaryota; kingdom Metazoa; phylum Arthropoda; class Arachnida; order Araneae; family Nephilidae; genus Trichonephila; species Trichonephila inaurata. The sequence continues at coordinate 98,009 of BMAV01002977.1, forward strand.
GCACACCTAGTGCATTGCCCGGGGGCTGGTATCACTTTTTAGTGCGACACCATATAGATGGAATCCAAATTGCCACAATTTAATTTTGATTCCCAGTTTCCTCCCTGAGGGAGGCACCTGAGCTCTGCCAGTGCGAAATGGTACAAGAAATTTAATTTTGCCAAGAGAACTTTAGCCAAACAGGCACTCTAGAGAGCTTAAACATGCTGCATAATTATTTGACATCGATGCTGTCAATTTTCTGCATCATGAAAATCCAACTTGGGCCGGGATTGAACCTGCAACCTTCGGCAGAGAAAGTCAGCGACAAACCACCTATGCCCCTTCCCCTCCAGCCGGTGTACAAGGTGCATTACATTACTGATTTTTCAGGCTAAAAGCAGAAGTACAGCTCGGAGAAGACTTGAAGCGCCATCTATCCTGTTTTACATTTACTTTACAACTGCAAACAGATCCGCTTCCGACCAGTGTAGCGAAATCGTGCGATTTTTCGCGAATTTTGCTACTTTTTAAAACTTACCGCTACTTTTTTTATCCTATTGCTACTTCGCGAATTTTATGCTACTTCATTTGAAGGTCCCGCTACTTTGTGCTACTTTCAACCATATATAAAATTATTAGAACAAGTTTAAAAAAAATAGAAAAAAATAGTTACTTTAGTTTTTAAAGAAAACATGTTTTGCAGTATGTTTTACCACTCCGAAACGACACGAAACGCTGTAATTTCTCCCCCCTTCGCCACCGCCAAGTATTAGAGCCTATCTATGCGGGACTCTCCTATTTTGCCACTCTTTTTCCACTGCAAGTGGTAGCAAAAAAGAAATGATGGGATTCTTTCTAATCCCGATAGAAGCCTGAAAATGACGTAATATTAAAAATGGCTTGAGAGAACTACAATATTAAACTGAAAGTAATTGTGAAAGGACGAATAAAAATATTCTTATGAATAAAGAATAAAAGATCTATTTCTGTACATAAATATTAAACTGAAAGTATGTAGGAAAATTTTTAGGAACAAGTATATTGTATAATTACATCATGTCTAGACAGAGATAAAATCTGATTAAAATCTCAAAGTGACCTTTCAAAAAGCGATTTAATCAAGATTTTATCTCTCTAGATGAGATAAAAAACTGATTAAATCCTTCAAAGGGGCCTTTCAAAGTTTAATCGACGAGTGCTTACTTTTGTCATTGTAAGCAATTTTTTGTAAGTTCAGGGATGAGGTCACCTAGATTCAGTGGCTCGTACTACCTCGCATTGCGGGTGGCCTAGGGATTCTAGGGGGCTCAAAGCCTGACTGACTCTTGGGGTTCTAAAACTGACTTTGCAAGGGTCCCTAATATTCTCCGTTGCGCCACTGCCTGAATTCCTCTCTTTCCAATCAACTACTTTTCTTACTATCCCTTTACTTAAATTAATACAAGGGTAGAATTAAATATTGTTGAATAACAGCTGCCATTTTAGCAGAATTTGAGTGGATTAATTTGCTCTTTCAAACTGATCATGTTGATTATTGCAAATTACCGAATGCATTTTTGAATCCATTTTTAAGAGATTTAGCTATATTTGCTTTAAAGACTTACAACCTACCAATAAGTAATGCCACTGTAGACAAAATTAAGGAATCGAATGTGCCTCGAACTGTTTGAGTCATTCTCAGAATCAAAATCACTTTGGAAGAATGAGGGACTTGCTGCGTTTATTTCATTCCATCGCTACAAAGGCTTCAAAACAATTCAGAAATTTGTAAAAAAGACAAAGCAGATCACGATATTTAGTAGGAAGAATTTGAATGCATTTTAAATGAATTAAATAATTTAAGCATTTTAACGTAGTTTTACAAAATTAAAAAAAATTATATTTATGAATTGCAAGTGAAAATCGATTCGCTACTTTTTGTTATTTTTTCCCTATTCGTGCTACTTTGCTGCATAAGTTTCTGACAACTCTGCTTCCGATCTCTGTACTGATAGTATTATTCCTGTTTCAGTTGAGGCATCCAGGAGCCGATGGCTTATTATTTTAGCTTTAACTTTTCAACAAGAAATATTATATCGAGTAATTTTTGAAGAGAAGTGGCCAAATCCATTGAAAACAGAAATTTTAAAGTGAAAGGGCAAGATATATCCAAGTTGTAGGATCGTTCTAAGCTCTAGTTGACAAGAGAAGAACAAAAGAAATTTATACTGAATTTTCTCAAATGAAATTTGCATTATCTAAATTATCGAGTGATTTTGTTAACACGATAGGTGATTATATCGTTTACACACATTGTATAAAAATATGCATTTTATTTTTTAAACTTCCTTCCTTTTTCAATGGCACGGTAGCCCAGGATGGGCCTTGGCCTTCCTAAGAATTCCATTCCGGACTGTCCTGTTCTTGGCCTGACTTTTCCAGACTCTGACATTAATAGTTTTTAGATCTTTCTCTACGCAATCGACCTACTTGAGTCTTCTTTTTCCGAGTACTATATGGTCTGGCCACAAAGATCTTTTTTGTTATTCTCTAATCTCACCTTTAAATGTGATCTTTTGTGTTTTGTATCTTATTTTTAATAATAATCAGAAAAAAAAATTAAGTGTGTGATAAGAGATTACCGAAGAAATAGTTCACCAACTCCTGGAAAATTACTTTACATCGTAAGAAAATTTTACCACTAAATCGCGAAATATTTCCCTAAGATTTTCTTTTAAAATCTTATATCTTTCCATTTTTACGATATACCTGTACTTATTCATGCAGAAATACAAACTTTAAGTCGTATTGATATGAAATTTGAACAGGAATTATAAGAAAAACAACTAACGCGTGCATAAATCTGTCCCTGTTTAAACGTTTTATGCATCGGTTAGTATACAAACCTAATATACGAGGTACGTTCCGAAAGTCAATTTCGTCCTCGTTTTCGAAAGATAAGAAGCAAAAAATTATCATGTGGAATTACATTCTTTGTTGGTTCATTGACGGAAGTAGCATCAGCGTTGGAGGAATGAAACATGCGCAGAACGCTGAAGAAGAGAGAGTAGCAGCGAACTGGCTTGCCCTGGGTTATTTGAATACAAGTCACAATACCAGGCAGAGGTTATTGGCATCGTGGCCACTAATACCAGTGCTTGCAGTGATCCGGAATGAATGGACACATGAGAATTGTGTGTTCGTCATCCAAAGATGCCTACAGACCGTGTATTGTAAAGAGGTCATGTTTCGTTAAATGGTTGGTAACTGATGTTGCTTGTTCAATGAAAGAAGGCAAAATGTCGAGGATGAAGGTCAAAGTGGGTGTCCCTTCACCAGGGACGGCTCTAGCAGTTTTGCCACCCCGGACAAAAATAGAAAATGCCGCCCCTCTGTCCAAAGCAAAGAATTATAATTTAAAAAAAAAGGATAAATTGTTCACATAGATACACACCAATAAAACTTGAATAATTCTTGCGAACAAAAAGGCAGCATAACAATATATGTATTTTTAATCTTAAGAAATACAAAAGAATTCGAAATTAAGGTCATAATTACTTGTTATTATTTCAAACGAGTAAAGTGTAAGAGGAGAAATCGCCCATTCCAACAGGCCAATTTCTTCGAAAAAGAGTGGTGGGGATCACAAGCGTTTATTTTAACTTATAGTAACTATATTCAAGACTAAAATAAAACATCTCCTGTGGCTGTCTACCAACTAAAAACTCTTATTACACCTATTCCCTTTTGGATAGCTGACACCGGACATCGTATGGGTGGAAGGAATGTCCGTTGTGATCCCACTCCTGGATGGAGAGAAAGTTACTAGTGAAAGAAGCATAAAGATATCGAATTTCATGATTTAACATATACTCCCGCCTCGAAAATAAAAGAAAACTGACATTCAACGTAGAATACAAAATATGGAAAAAAGATACATTATAAAAGAAATACCAAATTCACACCCAATAATATTTCAGAAAATATATCAAATTTTTTGTAACAAAAAATTTTTTCAAATTCGATCTAAATGCCGCCCTTAAAATTTGCCACCCCGGGCAGGGGTCCGGTTTGTTCGGCCCTAGAGCCGCCCTTACCTCCACATTCACAAAATATCGTTGGGTGGATGACTTGAGTACCCAGCTCTTTCGAGCTACAACCTCATATCAGTAGGTATTTGAGTGACTTTATTTGATTGACTATTGCCCTTTGTTAAACATTCACAAAATGAAAACATTATTCCTAAAGTACAGGACATCGTGATGGCGTACAGGAGCATAATAATGTTAGAGTGGCGTCCACATTGCTTGTGCTCAGGTCAATCACATGATCCATGATGTCTTGGATAATCGAAAAGTGAGAGAAAAAAAAGAGAGTACTGGAAAGAATGAGTTCCTGTTCAGAATCATCACAGGCCGTGAGACATGGGGGCGCCACATTACCCCAGAAATCAAGGCCACTTGAATGACATGGAAGCATCCAAGCTCACCAGTGAGGAAAAAATCCATACAAATCAGTCCTAAGTTGGAGCAAGCTGTGCGACAATTCTTTGCATAGCAGGCCACGGAGTTTTCTGAGAGTTCTTTCTTCAAACTGATTGCACGCTACCGCAAATGTGTGTGTGTGTGTCTCAGTATCGGTGGCGACAATGTCAAAAAGTAGTGCAAAGTGTAGAGCTTTCCCCGACCCTCCGATGTGTCGAGGTGGTCGGAGGATATCACAGGCCGGATCTAGGGATGGTGATTCTTTTTGAAAAAGATCGAATTTTAAATCGATTCGAATCGTAACCTAATGAATTCATTCACAAAAAAATCGAGGTCTAAATATCGATTTTTTTTCAAGTCTTCATTTACAATGCAAATATAAATCCATTTTATGAAAAACAAAAAAAGAGATACCATAATAATAAACGATCTCTTATCAGTAAAATCAGGGAATTTTTTAGTTCAGGGAATTCGACAATTACAATTATTTTTATTACCATATCAAAGTATCAGGTATAAAAGAAGACATTTGTTTTCTAAATGTATTTGTTACATTAAAAAGCTTAGAAAATAGATAATATATAGTTTATAGTTTCCAATGCTTAATATTTAAGCTTTTTAAAAACAACAGTCTGTCAAGTCTACTGGGATCCAAGCGGTTCCGCTCATCACTTGAAATGTTGCCGGCAATCGAAAAAAAGGCTTCACAAAGAACAAACGATCCCACGATACTCATATACATCATGGCTATTGAGTAAACGTGATAATATATAAATAGTTTTTTTTGTTCTTGCCAGTAAAGTTTAGGATCATACTTCAGGTGCACAACTGCCTGCGATAAATAGTGTTTAAATTCTTCGTTTAAGCCCTAACTTTCCAGTGCATGTAGAGAGCTATTTTTTCACAAGCAACTTATAAAAATCCCAAATTCCTTTTCCCATATCAGTCTTTTATATTGCTTCCACTTCTTCACTATTATTTTGTGGAATTTGTTGCTATGATTTAATATCTAAAATTGAAGTATTTATTCTATTTATTGCTCAAGAACAGGTTGATTGGTCAGCAAAATGAATTTTTAAATTTCAATTTCAAATTTTATGGTTTTTACCAAAAGAGGAAAAAATCGAATTTCGATTTTCTAGGATAAAATGTCGATTCACTAGATCAATTCAGTGTTACGTATCGATTTAAAAAATCGATTTTTTTTTGGCCCAATAAGTCGATTCTTCGATTGACTGATCTCAGATCACCATCCCTAGCCGGATCACTGACGTAAAGGCCGCATAAGACGCATTGTGATGCTCGCTATCTGTAGCCTTGAGAAGTGATTGTAGGTTAGAGAGCGTACAAGCAAATCTGGAAGTAAGTCTGAGAGTCAGTCTAATAGTTAGTCTAGGAGAGTCTAAAAGTGTCTCTTGAGGTGTGTGGGTTTCTCCTTTTCGTGTCTCTTAAAAGGTGGAATATATCACGCCTTCAAAAAAGACACAACATGCAGAATCATTTCTGCTTGGACGTAGCCGGAATTACCATTCGGCCATTGGCCCTTGTCACCCCTTGTGTGGTTGACTTTTGAAGCCGAAGATTGGTGAGGGAACTACGCAGGTCAATCAGACAGACGAAAGGGAGGTCAAAAGTTGACTTGCTCTAAGTTCACGCTCTGGTACATATGGCGAAAACAGCCTTAAGTGTCGGTATTGTCTTGGCTTGGATACTTTCACACGTGAAACTACGTGGCCGCTGTAAAGTCATTAGTTCCCTAACAGGAAGACTGTCATTTGGTGAAGGCCACCGCAAACTTATGAAGTAATTTTTTTTTGCGGCAATAAAATTTTTTTGTGAAAAAAAAAATGACGAAACTTATCTTCGGTACATCCCTCGTATTTAAAATAACAAAATCGGGATTATTTTACTAGTACTTAGACGATAACGGTGTGGCCATGATAGCCTAGTGGTCAAGGTATCGGACCGTGGCTTGCCTTGTCACGGGTTCGAGCCCAGTACCACTAAAGACCCACCGTGTAGGGCAGCGATGCACGTTAAATCTGTCGAGAGCTCAAACATCCTCCCGTTAGTTTGGTGTGGTAGTTAGGAGACGGGAGTGCCAGCTGAGGTGTCGTCCACGTCACTTGACCATGGTTCAAAATTACGTGGTCCGTCGCCAAAAGCCCTCGTGTAGCTGAACAGTGCGACGTTAATATTCCCTCACTCCCTAGACGATAAAGGTTTTCGTTTTAGAATGCATCATAATAATTAACACCATATTACGCTTGTCATAGGTTGAAATGCGACAATAATGAGTATTCTCGAATTGAATCTTGGTGTATGAAATATGTCCAGGGGCGCAACCACCGCCATATCAATGATACGGCGTTCCCAAGTTACAGGGGCCCCAACATGTACAACTACAGTCCACTAACAGGGCTTCAATATCCAAAAAAGGGCCCCGAAGGGGTTTGAAATACACAGCCTCCTCAAAGCTAGCTACGCCAGTGAATACGTCATAAAAATAGCTGCAGTTAGAACCACTTGCAATTAAACGTTTCTTTCTAACAGGGGCTTAGCTACCGCTGTATCAATGATACAGGGGCCCCAACATATGTAACTAATATAAATAGGATAACGGGGATAAAATTTGCACTCACATATTTTATTGCTTTCTTCAATGGTGGAAAGAGATTTCCGAGTACAATATTCTACTTTGAATAATACTTTATTTCTTACAAGGTATAGAGTTCACTTTTCAGATGAATTTCACTCTAATCTTGGTTGAAAGCAAGCCTGGCAAAGTGTTTGGTCACATATGCAGCAGTATGTTTTGGTTTTCCTTTGCAGCCCTCTGTGTGACAAAGACTGTTTTTCTCGTTTTAGTAAAAATTACCAACACTACTTTTATGGAAGTCTTATTTTACATGAGAAGGTACAATCGGGATCCCAGATGTACCTCTTGTTCTTATCACAGTTTTTTTAGATAAACTGTTGTTACAGCTCTTCGGAACTCCTTCAAGTTGAAGACTTCATTTTTGTTGAGAGTTTTGTGAATTACCCAGGCGTTTACTATAGCCATATCCAGTGAACGTATAAAAAAAGTGGCCAGTACCCCTTTTTCCCACGAATTTTTATTAAATAAAGTCCAGCCAACAAGTCGTATTGATCAATATGTTTGCTGTAAAAATTTATCAAGTTCGGCATCTTTACGTTAACTTTATCCTTGTGTCCTCTAAATTTCATAAAAGGAATATTGAGTATGACAAACAAAGGTTCTACTTTGAAGGATCAATCCTGGGCACACTGACTTATAGTTCCATCGTCCACAAAGTGTAAATAAGATTTTAATATTTTGAAGCAGTTTCGTCATTTTTCACCAGGATATTGCCACAGTTTTCAACATCTGACCAATGATCACGTTCACAGGTATTTGAATGATAATCAGTTAGAAGCAAAATTTCTTTAAGAACACGTATTTCGTCAGCAGTGGTCAAGAAATCTCGTGTTCGTTTCTTATATCTGCGGCATATCGCATAGTTTCTTTTAAAACGAGATCGTAAACTTCACTGGAATAAAACTGCTCAAAAAGCTCTGATGGAGTATTATCTTTCAATGCGGTTTCCATCTGCTTGAGCAAGTCACTTGCAGTTGAGTCAGCCTGTGTTTCCCATTTCGTATAATGCAGGGATTTATTTTTTTATCCAAAACGACTGATGTCTTTTGTTTTTGTCGAAACACTAGAGCTCAGGCTGGAAACTATCTCCACTTCTAACCTCCAAAGACCCAGGAACATCTTTTACAATAATCTCACCAGTATTTACTTCATTCTCATCCCCTTCATCTTCGTCAGTTAGTTCATTGGCACCTGGTGGTAACACAGCAATTTCAACATCGATCTCATCTGAATTTTAAACTATTTAATAGTTCTAATGCTTCCTCTAACTTCAAAACCTTTGCACTGACCTAACTAAGCAGGGGTGAAACACTAGAAGCGAAATTATTCTTGTTTTACTCTTCATTATAAAGAGAGAAAGAACGCATTAATTGCAAGCGTATCGTCCCTCTGTCCTACTTAGAGGACAGTTGAAATATATATAGTTTGCTAAAACTTACCTAATATCGCTTTAATTAACCACCGGGATCATAATGAAAGAATACTATCACATAAAAAAAGTATCCAAAGTAAACCTAAAAAGAACTATGGAACCCCAAAGAGATGAAACAAACTGCGCCAACAAATGCGATGAATAAACAAATTTTCCAGAGGAAGGAGGAGGGGGTGAGACACATAACTCACTCTGGAAGAAGCTAATACATATCCCAACTGTCAAAATATTCGCAACATATAAATGATGATTTTCACATCATATTTTTCATCTGTCCTCTAAATAGAATAATGGAATAAAATGGGTTAAACGCGCTGTTAAAATTTCAACATAAAAAGAATATAGCTTTTCAGAAAGGGAGTTATTTGGTCAAAGAATTTGTTGCACATCCATTGTTAAGAGGAAAACACATTAGCGGTGAGAGTCTGATTCGGCCCATTTGTAAAATTAAAGCAGTTAAATGTCGGATGAAGATTCAGAGTAAGAAGAAATTGGAAATATTTCACTTTCGAACAACAAAGTAAGTCGACAAATCAATGACATGCCATATGATGTTGAGTGAGAGTTATATTAATGTCGCACTATAAAGCAACAGGAGAGCTATTGGCGATGGACCACGTAATTAAGCTTCGGTTAAGTGACGAGGAAGGCACCCCTCTCTCGAAACTACCCCATCATGCCAACGGGAGCTTGACAGATTTAACGTGCATCGGCCCCTCTCTACACGGTGGGTCTTCAGCGGCACCAGGACTCGAACCCACGACACGAGTTTGTGACCATAACCACTAGGCTACCATGGCCACGTCAGATGATGTTGAATAGGCTTTGTGTATTGCAAATTTAATGAAAGTATACTAAGAAAAAGCTCCCACTAACGTAAAGAATCTCTTGAGACAAGCAGAAGAATAAATATACATTCGGACCTCCACTTTACAAACTTCTTCCTGGAACCAAGAACGGAAGAATATTTGAATCTCTATGTAACGAATTTCCCCAAAATGAACTTTATTTCGGGATTTAGCGACTTCGTTAAATAGAGATCCAACTGTATTTAAAATTTTATCTTCTTATTTGGGGGGATCTTGGAACTGCATTCACATTTTACAGGTAGTACAGCTTGAAATGGTTGGGTTCCATAAAAAGTTTTGTTACTATTGTAAAAGAAAAAAAATGGCTATGTTATTTCCACACAATGTTTTGTTCATAGCGATAAATGTCGATGTTAAAATTTGTTGGTAATGCACTATAAAAGATATTACAGTTAAACCTGTTTTTGTGCGGTAGATAGGGATCGCATAAAAAAAATCGCACAAAAAATATTCAAAAATTTCATAAATTCTTACATATGATAAACTAATTCGTGGAAAAACAATAAAACAACTTTTTTTATGCGGTGGATAGGGACCGCTTTAAAAAAGTCGCATTTATAAAATATGCCAATTATTTACGAAATTTATATAAAGAGAACTTCCATAACAAAATAAATAATTAAATATTACACTATGGAAACATTTTAAAAACATATAGTTTCTCATTGTATTACGATAAGTCCTATTAATGCACATACATAATTCATGCTCTATGTAACCAAAGTCCTGTAAAAGAATAAGATAAAATCGCTTTAGTCACTTGGGTGCAATTTATATTTTTTTTGGTAAACATAAAGAGAAAGTTTTTGTTGGAAAGCGGATCTCATATTTTTATCCGTCACGATAACCAGCTTCATAATTGATCAAATTTTGATAATGTACTTATATATTTTCTTAATTTAATCTAGTTTGAAGAAAATGCTTGTCAATTGTAAAATGCTGGACCTGAATATTTTAATCCACTCACCCACGCATCCGGAGTCTCTAGGGCCGGTCTTCAAATCGTATTTACCCATTTTTAAATATAAAGCAACCTGATCTTTGAGTTTCATCTTCAATCACACCGGTTCCTGAGCTTGATAGAAAGCAACTGAATGCATTGGTCTTCTAGGGGCCCAAGGCCTGACTTACGCTAAATACGTATTTACCCAATTTATAAAATATTAAAGGCAAAACCTGACTTTCAAAGGAGGGGGTCCTAACATTCTCCGTTACGCCACTAGTAAATAGATAGAAAACCAGTGGTTCCAAAGCCATTGAAATTCATACACCGCATGAAAAAATATCGCACAAAAAGGTAATCGCATAAAAAAAGACAGCACAAAAACAGGTTCGACTGTACATGATGTTATAAAGGTAAATTTCATTAAACCAAAAGTCATTTCTTTCTAGAATTCTTTTTAAAAAAACTACGCGAAAGCACAGACAAAGCGCATGTGTTGTTGCTATTATCCAGAGACTGACCAAGTTAGACAACAATCATCAGAATGTCGACTCTAAAAAAGTCAAGTACGAGATGGGGATCTGAAAAGATATCTTTTCTAGAGAGATCCATACAACACAAGATTTGCTTAAAAGAAACCTTGTAAGCCTGGCACTTGGCACAGATGGCAAAATTCTTCCCTAAGAACCCCACTGACAAGACGTGGAAGTGTAGTCTCGGAGCCTTTGTCGCACTCCAGGGCTATAGCCAAATCGTGACTAAAAATTGAAGAAGGATACCAAAAAAAGTTTCAAGCTTTATTGCATCCCAATGTTAAGAAAATTACTTTCCATCGCGCTGTCAATAGAGGTATATGATTCGGTGAGGAATCCGTTCTGTCGCACTTTCGTTCATCCTCAGAAGTTTACATTAAAATTAAAACAAGAACTTTGTGACTTAAGTAAGATGGGTTCACTAAACATAAAATTTCATGACATGATTCTTTTTTTTTTTTTTGTTTTGCGTAGAAAGTGGGATAGCTGACTCTCTTTACAGTTTCTTTCGTTCTACCATCAACTTAAAGAAAACCAAATTACAGATCCAAACACGCAATTACACTTATAATTCTTTAGTATATTTGAAAGAACAAAATCGTCACTAAAGCTTGATTTTTACATCTCACCTTTAGAAGCTGCCACTCTCGCGAGGCGAAAAACTAAATTATTTCACGTGCACAAATTAGTTATACGAAATTGTAGACTTGAATAATTCAGTTGAATGTGGCTAAAAAAGAGATTATTTAACAATGAAAGTAATACATTGCTGTAGTTTTCAACATCGGTACTTGTACAAGCTTTTTCTTGAACAAGTAATATAAATATATATATAAAATCAATTCCTACTTTGGATGGATGAATAGAAAGTATTTTATTAACGATTGAAAATTTGAATAAGATATATATACATATATAAATAAATAAATATATAGGCAGAGAGTGAACTTATAGTAGGAATTGAAAAAAGAGCATTTGTCTGCATTGTTGTAACAATTGAAACCCGGTTTGGCTGAAAAACAGGTTTTCGACGCCAAATTTTGTCTTTGTTTTAATAGTTACAACAATAGACAAATCTAAATTGGGTAAAAAACCATTTTCTTTTAAATTTAATGAATTAATATTTGAAAAAAAAAAATGTTTTAACATCAAGTGTCATCCACTACAAGTTTAAAAAAATGTATTTGAATTTGATTGAAAGAATAGAAATTATTTTATAAACGATTGAAAATTTGAACAAGATAAATAAATATATGCATATATAGAGAAAGCTAATAGTGGGAAATTTGGGGAAAAAAAAAAAAAAAAGCTTTTCCCTTAAGTGGAAGATGTAATTCACGTATTTTACAAAAATCAACAATTATGTTCCAAAAACAAGAGCACGCAGATTTCACAATATTTATTATAGATTGTTATACTCTTAAGAAATTTATTATTTAGCTGTAGCGGTATCTAAATAAAACCAATACTTAAACATCACGCGAAGACGATCGTTTTGGCGTGATCGATATAGTACTGGCGTGCGGAACGGAAGGCGCCCGGTTCGAATCTAACTACATTGGTGACCCTGGACTTGAAGTAAGAAAACGAAACTTTCTGAACTCTCGTGGCGCCATCTACCGCAAGAAAAATAAATAAAATATATAATAATAAAAAAAAAGAGAGAGTAAAATGATAATAAGAAGAAAAATAAAAAAACATACTCTCCGAAAACAAAAGATAGATTACCTTTCTCTCATCTCAGCAAGAATAAAAATTAATGAGACAGTAAAATAAATAAAAACATGCTCTCTCAGTAACAAACGAAGGGGGAAAAAAATCGCCTATCCATCTCATGGGGGGGAGAGTAGTATAGCGTATCTAAAAAAACCAGTCTAAACATCCCGAAGTGATCGCGGGGATAAAAAGTACTGGCGTTCAAACGGAAGGTGGGTTCGAATCTAATTTTACATACCTATTCTTTTTTTAAAAATAAACTAATATAACACATTTTATTTCCTTAAAAAAAAAATATTGTTACATAGACGAGGGGATTCAATAGGAAATAGTCACTAAGATTCCGTAAAGGAAAAACGCGTAAGATGAAGAGAGAAAGCAATTTGCAAACAATTCCTTCGTATATATTATTGTGAAATCTATTATACGTATGCAATCATTTACCGTAGATTCGCCTCGTTTTTAAATAATTCTACCTATTGTCAATCTAAAAAAAGTCTTTTTTTATAAATATTAATAAATTTTCGCTTGAAGTAATCAAACATATAGTGTGCATTAATTTGATATCGGTAAGCAGGAGATTTTTCCGCCAAATATTTTCAAAAAATTTCGTCAAGTTAGGGTAGTAACAATACTTTTATAATAATATTAGATTAACCACCAATGATCTATTGCGTGCATTTTAAAAAACGGTAGTGTCGTTATCAAATTAATTCCATATATTGCTCCATAACATGTTTTTTTATTTGTAATTTCTGTAAGAAATTCTGGTATAGGTATACAAATTTTCTTCAATCAAATCGCCAAATACCGCATATGCAATTAGTGAAAAACCTTTCCCCGCTCATGCTCGGTGGTGAATATTAACGCCCACTGTACAGCTACTGAGGGCTTTTGGGACGGACCACAAAATTTTTGAACCATGGTCAAGTGCGGGAGAACCGGCTGCACACCAACGGAGGATGTTTCAGCTCTCGACAGATTTAGGTGCATCGCTTCCCCCAGGGGGTTTTTGTGGCTGGCCGAACTCGTGCCCGGGGCAGCCACGATCAGATACCTATACCACTTCTAGGGCCATTCATTTTAAGACCATGTTTTTAGATAAGTATTTCTTTTCTCCATCAAGACTATTAATGATGAATGACAAACCTTTCACACAGATCCAGGACTATAGCAATTTTTTTTTGAAATTTATTTTAGTGTGGTATATATACCCCGGTTCAGTGGTGCATCTCCGCTTTCACACCACAGATCTGGGTTCTAACCCCGGGCTCGGCAAGGTCGACTAAACCTTTCATCCCTATTCGTGGGTGGTTGGGTCCATGCTTGTTTGGGGGGTCCGATTCAGACTGACCACTTGAGGGGACATCTGCTGATGCACCTCGGGCCCCCAAGGTCAGCATACGGGCCCGGGGGCACAGTAAGCCCCTGGGCTGTTGGGCCCTGAGTTTGAGTATATATAACCAGATCCTAAAAAAAACTTCAAAAAAAAAATTTTTTCTTTTAAAAAAAGAAACCTCTGCTTGATGTATTACAGAAAAAACAATTTGATATAAAACATAGGTCATGTACATAAAAACCATGATGAACATGACCTACCTAGATGAAAAAACTTATGGTATCTGAACTAAATTCAGTGGTGCAACAGCCCATTGGGGGTTCAAAGGCCCCACTGTGCCCATCTCGTTTTGGGACCGGGGAATGAGCAATGTTTCGACCCGGCGGGCAAACCATATATAAATTTACTTTTTTAAAAATGTATCTGAAGTTCAGACCCCTTTTGGGAATTTTTAAAGTGATAACAACAAATTTAAGCTTTTCCATACATTAATTCTGGGTTAATATGATTTTTCAAAAAATTTAAAAAGCAATTAGATTATATTACAGCATATTCATTACACTGATGATGTATGAAAGTAAAAAAAAATGAAGTTTTAGAATAAATAAAAAAAAAGAAACAAAACAAAGAAAAGAAGACCACACATAATTTAATCAACAACAATTTTTATTACTTTTATAACGCCTCTTTAATGAGGAAACCAACTTTTTTTAAAAAAGAATTTTAATGTCAAACAACTCAATTTTTTTAAAAGAATTTTATATGTACAAACAGGATATATTTTTGTCACTCAATCCCGAGTGGGGGAAACATGTGTTGCAGAGAAAAGAAAAAAAATAACATCCACCACGTACTCGCATTATATTGATCACATCAATTTACATTTTGTTAATTTTTTTTTTTAGTTTGGTTGCAGTATTTTGTACTTTCAGTTTATTTAAAAGCCATTTAGACGGAAAAAGGGCCATTCATTCATGAAACAACACCAAAGTACACAAATCATTTTTTCTCACATTTTCTTTTTTTTCTTTTCATTTTAAAACGGAAAAAAACATAAGAAAAAAAAACAAACAAACAAAAAAAGTACAAGATAGGTCAGCAGCATAAAAGAGTTGAGTTCACACTTTTTGCACCTGCTTAGAATAAGGAACTATGTTTTTCGAGTATGCTGCCACAGGTTGTAACCCCTCCCGTGCAATTGCATATGCAAAACATAAATGTTTCTTTCTACATATGCTTTTTAAACATATTATAAAAAATCATCTCTAGAACCGAACAGCATGTTTCATGGAATAAATTAAAAAAAAAGTCAAAATAATACAATATAAAATGCACATAAAAACATTAAAATCACATTTTGCAATGAAAAAAGGACAAATAATGATTTTTTTCAGGTAATGATCGTGTGGTGATTTTTTTTTTTTTTCTCTTTACTATTTTTTCCAGTTAACAAAATGTTTCAAGAAAATTTAAAAAAAGGGGTGAACTAAAAATGATGCAACATTTAAAAAATAATCAAACCATAAAAAGAGTTTCACAATTTAAAGCTAAGTATGCCATGACTTAAAGGTGGATCATTCATCTTCTAGTCCACACAAGAAAAAAAAAAAATATATCTTTCAATTTAAAAATTCAAGAATAACTGTAAATAGATTAGTTAAAAGAAGCAATGTGAAAAGAAGCTGTGATACAATCTCAACTTTTTAACTATTATGCAAATTATAAAAACCCATCAAAAACATTTTAAAGATATGTACCAATGAATAATTTTGCCACAAATTGAAATATCATTCAAATCAAAATATTTAATACAATTATGTTTAACGACAAATTGAATTGAAGGATATGTGATTACAAATTTTTTACTCTAATGTACTAATTAATACATTTGACCAATATATAACTATAATCAACCAGTATCACAAACAGGCACCATTTTTTTTTCCTACCTTGGACTTATGTACAGTATCCACTAGAAGTCCAGCCAAAACATTTACATAGATAAAATAGGTCCATACCAAAATTCTTAACTACTGAATATGCCTGTGTTATGTACAAACCAGCACCAGTCCACTATCTTCCCTTCAATAAAATGGCTTTTCTCATATAAAAATAGGGTTTTCTAATAGGCCCAAATAGTATACACAAACACAGATTATTTACACTGTACAACAAGAATTCAATACACGTTGCACAGAGCTTCAATGTCTAGCAATAAAAACTGTGTATATTGTTAGTACATTCCTGGACTACAGAAGCTTCAAGCGTGTTTATACATCGATATTTGAGTACTGAGAATAAATTTTCACAAAAGCATTTCAGTGGTTCTGTAATTATTACTTTTTTTTTTTTGAAAGTTTAAACATAAAAGATATGTACATAGCAGAATTAAAATACACAAAAATTTACCAAGTAAAACGTAAAATAAACCAGCACAAAATTCCAAAATAATGAAGATTTAAAAAAGTTTACAAATGAAACCATGTAAAAATCAACCACTGATTAAAAATAAGAATAATAAAAGCGGATAAAAATAAAATTCTTGATTTTAAAAACTGAAAATTATTGCAATAAAAGCATTCTTAAATGTATGTGGACAGATGTATTAAATTCTTTAGGTAGAAACTCTTCTGATTGCATACAAGAATTTTTATTTTTATGAGAAATTAAATAATTAATCAAGTGATTTATAAATTTTAGCAATAGTAAATCACTTAAGCCTCCAATTTGATTAAAACTTTCGTAATTTTTAATATTCTCGAAAGACATAAATTCATACAGATATATTTTAAAAGCCATTTCACATTTGATAAAAAAAAACGTTTAATAGAATTACTAAAAATTCAAATTAGAATTTCTTGTTAAAATCAACAACAAAAAAATGAACTACTTTCATCATAAAAATTTTTCCTTCTTGTAATAATTTTTTAAATGTTTAATACTGTCTGTATAACATAAATAAAGAATATAGATAATGATCAACCACAATAAGTAAAATTCTCAAATGAGTGATATCACAGGGAACCACCGATTGAAACATTAACATTTTCTTGAGACAGATTTATAATAATTTAAACATGTGTGACTACAATTTCTCTACAAATAAACAATATAGCACAACAAATAGAAAAATGCCACTAAGCTGAACAAGTAAAAAGAAAACAGTTGTCAATATAATCTAACAATAAAACAGTGGTATTATGTTTGCTACTGCTACACAACAGTAATTAATTTTAAACAATTAGTTACAAGTAATCGATCAGAGGAAAACCTAAAAGAAATGCTGTACTTCTATCTCAAGCTTCGTGATACTATAAAATATAAAAACTTTTCTATTGCTTATATAGTATGGAAGTAGATTGATTCCAGAGTGTCAAACAATTGTATGGCACAGACACTCTTAAGAATCTTTTATATATTAAGAATATTCTTCTCTTTATTCAGAGCAAGAATTAATTGTCATTTTTCTTAAAGCACACTTGTGTTCAAAAGGCTTAGATTGTTACAGCATGATAACTTTGTTTTCAGTAAGGCAACGAAAAACATGTAAGGAACAAGGGGAAATGCTGTTTATACTTTTCAGATAATAAACTTCAAAACTTATGACCTTTCTTAAAGCAAGACACCTAAGCATACAAATATATGGCACAAAAAAGTAAAACCAAATTTAAGCACTTAAATATTTGGCAGTAAAGGAAAATTGAAGAGAAGGGGAAAACAGAAAATGGCACAGTGCATACTCAAAAATTACATAATTAAAATATAGGGCCACAGCCAAAAAATAACAAGGCTAGGTCATTTAGTGAATTGAAAACTTTGAACTTAAAATAAATACAGTCTTAACAGGCACAATACACATATAAAGTAGGAATCGGTTCTCAGAAGTTTCTGTCCGTTGTTTTATAGTGCAGAAATTGAAGGACAGAGAAGCGAGACTAGATTATGTTCACATTCATTTTCAAAAAATATCACTTGTTTAAATTTAATTAACCAAAAAAATATATTGATGTAGATTTAAGTTACCTAAAAATAAGCATATGAAAATTAGCTATTCTCACTAAAGAGTAAATTTAAACTGACTGAAAAAACAGCAGAATCCCAATTATGGAAATAAATAAGTTAGCACTTTTTACAAATCAATTGCTTCATAATTAATAGTTATAAAATACTTATATTTATTAAAACTCTTTAATACATAGTTAGATATTTTATTAAAAGGGAAAAAAAACTTATTGTTAGTATCAAAGTATAAAACAAAATAAATGTAGTCTTAATTTTTGAGTTGAAGCTTTCACATACTAACTAATAATAGTAGTAAATTATTTTTGTTACCTACTGCTCATTAGATGTGCACAATTTTTTTAAAAAAATATTAACACTGTTCCAAAATTGTTTGCTTAGTTTATAAAATAAAAACTCTCATCAAAGAATATAATTTATATTTTGTGTGGGATTCTACTGAAATCTCTATTTAAACAATTTACTTAAAACAATCAATTTTGAAGCTTTATTAAGCTTCTACAACAGTGGCATTGTAGATTGTTACATAGTGGTGATAACTGTAAGCATGTAAATACTATGAATTTTCTCATGTGCATATAAATGTAGATGAGGTATTTGTTTATGCAATGGGAAATGTAGTTGTAGAGCTATGATATCAATGAATGGGAAAGTTTCATGAATTGTTCAATAAAAGGCATCAGTTTTCACCTATACTTTATACAAGTGCAGAGATATTTCACTACAAAATGTTCAAAAAATGCATAAGGCAATTATTTGGTATCTTCTGTTGTACTTGTGAAAATGATATATAAAATTAATAAATGACATACTTTTTTTTCACTATACAGTTAAGAACAGGCATTTTAATTACTAGGATTATGTTCAACATCACAGTACTTCCATTCTGTAAGAAATTTTTTCAATGAACAAGGTATTGTACATGAGTAAAAGAATTAGGCATGACATAAAGAACCATCATTCCTTTCCATTTATACACAAGCCACAGCATAAAAAGAAAGGCTGTGCAATTATTAGAAAATGTACAGGAGCTTATTGCTATTCATATATAAAGGAGCAAAGATAAAAATACAGCATTTCGATCAGTTAAAGCTATGGTAATGGAAGGTTGAAAATATCGATTACCCACTCACAACAAGTCATTTAAATGCAACAATTTACGATAAAAGCTTGAAACATATTCATGTAACAAGATCATCAATAGAGGTGACAAATATTTTTTTCTATTTCCCATAAGGAGTTTTTATATCTGAAGCTAAATAATCTAATTTCTGTAAGTATTGAAGAATAAATTTTGAAATAATTAAGTTGCATTATGATATTGAATTCAATCTTTTAGCCACATCAGTTGTTCAGTAACCACAGATGGATTTGCTTTAATTTTTAAAAACATTTACAGTGATGCAGTTTTTAGACTTCAAAATATAAATAATGATGATTATTTATATTTAGTCTTGTTTTCATTAATTGCTTCAAAAAACTCAATTCTATAGATTGGTAGTGTGTTTCTTCCCCATCTTCTTCTTACTTTTAAAGACAAAAATAGAAGTAAGGCACTGCCTTTTTTTTTCAAAATCACAAGAGATTGTAAGTTTATGAAAAATTTTCAAGCATTCTGGGACTATAAAACAAAAAATTTAAAAATAACTTCTTTGTATCACTTTTTTTTTTATTTTCCTCCAGAAAAACATTTTAAAAAGGAAGTTCAATACTGGCAGGTACCTCAAGTATATTTGTCACCTTTCAAAATGCTTTGCGAATATAATACAAAATATTTCCCCAACTAGAGAGTCATAGGGAATGGTCTTTTCTCACAGCTAATAATTGCAGTATTGAACGCAAATATACAATAGTTTGAATGGTCCAAACTATCAACTCTTTGAGCCACAAGTGTTTTCACATAACAGTCTTGGGAAATATCCTGAATTCAAAAAAATTGCCAACACTTCGGCATTTAGTTGCATAGAAGTACAGGAGCACGATAAAAAGGGGCTCCCCAATAACTCAAACACCAGTGTATCAAGTGCAGTAGTCAATGAAGAAAGCTAACTAGATTAAGCAGTAAATATTTTTTACTGTATTGCTAACTCTCCACTTTATTTTATAGAGGATTGATAATCTTGTGCTACGTGCATTTGCGGCTAAGATGTATACACTTTGATTTTTTTTTTTAATCCAGCATTTGAAAAAGCTTTTACAACAAAACATGAACTGTAAACACTGAATAACTTGTACCAACTTTATACAAGCAACAACACATCTAATGCACTGTTAATGGATAAAAAGAGCAAAACGTAACAGCTTTGGTAAAATGTACAGGGAAGCCCCTTGTTACATTAGCACATAGATAACAATGAGAAAAAAATGCACATTCTTTTTGTTGAGTGCAAAGTATAACAAATAATAAACAGAAAAACACATCAAATTGAGAAACTGTGCCACAATTAGATGAAGGCTAAATGACACTGTTTCACAGTAACAACTCAAACACTGATAAGCTGGTTTCAGACAAAGCACAAACAACTAAAGTTAAATCACTGATCCTGTAAGTTCGGGATTCCAGGAACACCTGGTTCAAGAATAAGAGTTCCCATAATAGGATCATAGGTCCCAGCGAGAAAGTAGGTATCATTGTTATCAAACAGTGAACCATACTTATTCTCTGGATGTTTTTTCTGCTGATATTCAGCCCAAGATAATACTTCACACTTATGTGATATGGTCTGCACATCATTCTCATCGAAATGGGGAGACTGGAATAATGCACCCTAGTGAAAGAAAAAGAAACCATTTAATTTACTCTTCAATAGTTGCAAATAAACATTACATATATTTTTAATTTTTTTTGCAAAAATAAATAAAAAATTCAAATGCTTTATATCTGTTTTAAGAAAGAATTTTCTTCTTGAAAATGTACCTATTAAAAAATCTGTTTGTAAACAAAACAGAGAAAAACCTTGTAACTTTCAAAAATATCATGAGGGATAAAATGTTCCAAAAAGATTTAAAATAAAAATTTTTTTAATCAAATTGCAGTAAAGTAAAAAACTCATAAGTTAATGAAGATAGTTTATTTTTTTTTAACTGTAATTTTCACCCATCATTTTTTTTTTTTAAAATGTACGCAGCCCCAGTTTTTTAAAAATTTAAAAAAAAGGAGAAATTTGTGATGTTTTAAAACCAAGGGAAAACAAGGGGGGAGGGCCCTTGAAAAATTTTTAAAAATTTTAAAAAAACCCAACAAGTGGATTGTTAAAAAATTTTTAAAAAATTCCTAGGGGGGAAAAAAAATTTTCAAATATCTTTTATTTTAAAAAAAGTTGACTTAAAAAAATTTTTTTTTCTTTAAAAATGATCTTTTAAAAAACCTTTTTTTGAACACTTTAAAAAAAAAAGTTTTTTTAGAAAATAAAAAAGATGAATATTCAAAGTGTTATGTTTTTTTTGTGCATATGCTGTTATTTCCAAATTTAAATTTTTTAGAATGATAAATTATAAAAAAACTGCCTCATAATAAGTCATCTAAGGATCGCCATAGGATACCACCGGATTTGAACATGAAAACTGCCCATTGTAGCACTCAAATAAGAGATTTTCCCCCTTGTTTTCCCTTTTTTCGCCAACGTGAAGTAACTAATAATTTATGGGGTTTTTCCTTTTGTTTTGGGGGGGGGATTTTGTTTATATTGAAATGGTGATGTTTTCCAAGGGAAAATTTTTTTCTCATCTCTTTTGTCTTTTACTGAAGAGGGTAATTTTTTTGGGGGGTGAATATATGTTCTAAATAGCTGATACTATTTCTTTTAATATTATTTTTGTTTCCCCTTTTCCTTAAAATTTGCTAATATTTAATTTTTTGAAGAAAATTTTTTATCAGTATTTTGCATGTTTTAATAATTTAATAAAAAAAGAAGGGTAAAAAAATCGGCTATTAAAGTTTTTTTAAATTTTATAGTTATATTTACTTAATATTGCATGTTTTAAAATTTATTACAAAATATATAAAGAATAATCTTAAAAACACCCAAATCATATATTGTTCACCGAGAATTATTCCTAGTCCCGGTGGTATCCCCAGAAACCCCCCCCCCAAACGGGCGGGTTTACTGAAATTTTTTTTCCAAAGGTATTTTCAAAGTTCTTAGGTTCAAACATTGCATTTTAATTTTTTTTTTTAAAAAGTTCAGCAATTTATTTTCCCCAGGAAAAAGGGGTTTAAAAAAATTGCAATAAAAACACCAAAAAATTAAAATTATTTGTACATGCCTAACAGAAGATGTAAAAGGACTACTGTATTTTAGCTTTAAAAAGGTTCAAAATTCTCAGCTGACACATTGAAATACATGGTAAATCTATTAAATTTGTATGACAATCAAGAGCATTCTCATATTTTATTTATCAATTAAAATTCAATTCATACATATTATATTCTTCATATGTAACACTTTCCCACATACAAATTTACAAGCCATACCTTTACAATAAAAAGCAATTTTAAAATAAAATTTTTTTTAAAAATTCACCAGTAATTTCTAAAGATCATTTTCAAAAAATACACAAAACACAACATTGCTTTTTCACTAATTAATTGAGCATAGGAATAATGTTAATTAAAAAAAATTATAGAAATCCTCCTTTACATACTATTATAAAACAGTATAATGAAAAATTTATTAAATTTAAATTTCCTTTGAAATTTCTTGTTACTTCATAAGAAAAATATTGATAATTTAAAAGTCTCAGAAAAGTTACCTTCAATTGACTTAGTTTCTTGCCACTCTTAGTTTCTTCAGGATGATAAAACCATTTGACCTTAACATCCATTTTACCACCCCAGGACTCCCACATCGTTTCTATCCTTCCAATGTAAGGAAGATGAGGCCTTCCAGTTGATAAGAAAACAGCACAATCACCCACCTGTTAATTATTGCAAAATAAAATTTTACATTTGTTTAAAGTAACAACTTGTTATACTATAAATTTATTAAAATATAAGATTCTTGAGATGTTCCCTTTGTAATCAAATAATTAAAAAGAAAATGGTAGAAATTTTCCATTCTTCATCTTGGAAGATAACAATTCATATAATAAGTTTTAAAACTAAAATATTAACAAATACAACTTAATCTAGAATATAACCTAACATATAAGAGAATAAAATTTCCATAGCATTAATCTTAAATAAATAAGCCTAATCCAAGGTATATTTCAGCAAGATTAAGAAAGATTAAAAGTAAAATCATAAATTTACTAAGCAAAAAAAAATAAGTTATACATTTGAAATTTAAAACTAAAGATCAGAAAATAAAATAAAAATATGATTTTACTTTTAAATTTATTAATATACTATAGATCAAAGTAATTTAAATTAACAACAAATAACTTTTTCCTCAGTCTTTTACATATTTATTGCTCAAAATACATACTAAATTAATAATTTACAAAATTTTAAAAATAAAAAATTTAGCTACTACATCAAACTTGAAGAAATACTTTTTTAATTTTATTAATTCTTTTTGTATTATAAACAAGATTAATCATCAGATAATTATTGAAAAATGGTATATACATTCTATAAGTATTGGAATGCTTAAGTTTTATCAGTGAGTTACAAGTTCATTAAATACAAAAAAGTTAAAGCACAAAAAAAGTGATTAAATATAAAAATAAATATTTGTTGAATTTATTATTTTGCTAAACTTAAAAAAACTAATACATATAAGATTTTTTTAAGTCATACTACTAAATTCCATACAGATAATTTACATACTAATACTAATTTGAGGATTAAATATGCAAGATTAATACCTTAAGCATTACCTGATACATTCTTAAGGCTCTATTCAATAAATAAAAATAAACTTTTTAAGTTACCCCGATTGCTTTGCCCGCGTTTTCCCCATAAAAATTTTTTTTTGCCCCCTTTCCTTTAGCCCGGTCCGGCCCCCCGCCATTACGTTGTAACTGGAAAAAAGCTGGATAAAATTATTCAATATTAAATATATATCACTTACTGGAAGATAAATCGTTTTCTACTCTTAAATCGACGACCATCAAAACAAATCTTACTTGCTTAAAACTTAAAATTATCAATAAACAATAGAAATTGAAGAAATCTTAAGGTACCAAAATACATACAGAATTAATTAACTTGTGAGATATGGTAGAAATTAAAAAACCATAGATAATAAGAGACAGAGAGAGCAAGAAAGAAGCCAAAGAACACATACATATACTCACAAGTTAAAATTCAATAAGAAAAGATGAATTTTCTTTCACTCTTTGCAACCACCATATCATACATTAACAAAGAAAAGGGAAGAATAAAGTAAAATTAT
Organism: Trichonephila inaurata madagascariensis; assembly: GCA_019973955.1. NCBI lineage: Eukaryota > Metazoa > Arthropoda > Arachnida > Araneae > Nephilidae > Trichonephila > Trichonephila inaurata. Next base: position 122,303 of record BMAV01002977.1, read on the forward strand.
AATTTAACAAAGGCACAGTGGTTAGCACTGTACATAAAGAATGAAGATTAATTTCTTTAACCCACTCTGTGATTAGATGAGACAAAGACAGAATATTATCCAGTTCTTGTAAAAGTTAATAGATTAAAAGAAATAGCTTGAACCAAGAAAAAAGACAATCTCTCCTTTTGCTGTCACAGATTGGGTTAAAAAATATTGCTCAGTTGTAAGTGTTACAAGGATGAGAAGAATATAACAATTTTAACTGTGAAGAAATTAAGAAATATAGATAGCAAAGGAAAAAATTGATGATGGTGGTGATGAAGATGACAAAACAATGATTAGAATTGTAGTTTGATGGAGTAACAGAAGCAATGAAATCTCATGACAGAAAAAAAATATATATAATCCATTTGTTAAGCAATAAATACATCATTCATACATATACATATAAGCATTATATTTTTAAACAAGCTGTGAAAGTATGAGAAAAAAGCTTTTTTTATACCTGCTATTTTGCTCTTTTCAACTGATGGTACACGTTCTTTCCTTTTTGCAGGCTTATTTGGAGAGCCCTGCAACTAAAATAATTAATAAATTGTTGATACCTTTAAATTAATTAAATAAATACAGATTTAAGAAAAATGTAAAAATATCAACAAGATGTGTTTATAGCATGTATAACTAAAAACAATATTAATCAGTCACATTAAGAGTAAATTTTTTGAATAAAAAACATTTCTTACAAAAACAAAATTTAATTTTAAAAGAATAGCAACATTTGAATAAGCAGAAAATTCATAAAATAGTTGTCATATGCATTTTTTTTTATGTCTACACAAAAGCTTTTTTTCTTCTTCTAAATACTCAGTTAATTTCAATTAGTTTAGAAACAAAAGCCTATATACGAGTTTATTCATTCTTAATCTTAATATAACAGCTGAATTATTTTACAAAAACTAAATCTTCATAAAACTAAGCAAATTTTTTTTCACTGCATTTTACTTTATAATTATTAATAAAATGCCTTTATTTCAAAATTTCTTTGGAAAGAAAAATTTCAAAGATAAGTCAGTGTAATAAAATCAAGAAAAATAATGTTTTTGCTTTCTATATAAGTAAGGGTGGTGGCAAGATTACCATTGGAAATTTTTCGTCTGGCACCATTTTTTTGGCGATTTTATTGAGCTTGTGAGAGTATTATAAAATGCACTTGAATCAAAAAAACTTATAATATTAGCATTAATGAATGTTGAACACTTTCAAAAAGAGAATAATTATATCACTTTTGTTTGAAATTACACAGAAAAGGATAGAAGACGCTAAATTAAAAAAAACGATTCACTTTGGCCGACATCCCTAAATCAAATGCAAACAACGCCGCGTTGCCAAATCCAAAAAATAAAATTTTGAAAAAACACTTTTTAGGATGACTTTTTTTTCGAAAATCCAATTGCAATTGCATCACAAAGAATTGAAAAAAAAGAACGACTAAATACAACCATAAACAAATATATTTATAATAAAATAAGCAACAATCGCGCAAAAAAATGTTCGAAACATTAATTTTTGCAAAGTTATACGTGAGTGACGTCACATCACCAGTTCGTAGAAAAATTGCTTAAAAATAGAATTTTGAAAAAATCTAAAGCGAATTTCGAAAAAATCTCTTCCGAGGTTAATAGTTGTGACCTACAGTTTTTACGTGCCAAGTTTCATACTTCTGGGTTGCTTAGTTTGGCCGAAACAGCTGAAACACACACACACAAACTCTTTCTTTTATATACATAGAAGTACCTGTTCTTCGCACGGGTTAAATTTTAAAATGAATAAAATTCAGCTTTTAAAAGCAAACATAATATTTTTTAAAGAGGGTAAAACCATTGCAAGGTAGTGTATCCAAAAACAAAAAATAATTTTTTTAATGGGTGTTTACATTGCAATTTGGACTCACAGAAAAATGATTTCATAAAAAACATTTGCCTGAATGCGAGAGAAAATTAATATCTAAAAAGGTAAATATAAAAGAAAAAATGAAAAAATACATAAAAAAAGTTATAACAGGGAAAAAAAGTGATAACAGTAGTATATTTCTGCGATGGGCACTATGAGTGAAACAACTTGAATAGATAAACCAAAAGAAAAAATTATGATAAAAACCATTTCCCTAAAATACTAAAAAAAACAACATATATTAGGAAGCCTCCAATTGGAAAAACGTTAAATTAAATTCGGTGTTGCAAAAAATTAGTTTTACATGAGGAATGGGTATAATATTATCTACTATCTATATTACATTAAATATAGAGTACTAGATATAAGATAGTGAAAAAATTAAATTAGTAAGAACCAAAATAAAAAAACCCATCCAAAACAGGTCTTATGCTGAAAAAACCTCATAAAGAACCTAATGAAAGAAAAAATAAACCATGTTGCTAAAAAATTAATTTTTTAAACAATACATTTTGCAATATTTCCATTAAAAATAATTTAAATTATGTTGCAAAGAGCAAATGAATGAGAAAATACAAAGAAAATAACAATAGAGACAGTTGAAATATATATTTATAAATATCATATATGGACAGTATGATATGTATAAAGTATATGATCCTCATAAAACTAAATGAGGAACATATTATCAGAAGCAAAGTTTAACCCTGATGCCATGAGACATAGATCGCATCAACACTGAATTTTAAAGAAATCCAAAGGGAAATATGAGAAAATCGTATCATGCTGCATCTTTTTTCTACAAACATTTTTGATCATGAATGGTATAAATAGATTTATATATTTCAAGAAGGAAAATTAAGGCATGATACCATGAGACGAAAAATTTGATCAGCATCAAACTCGTTTTCCTATAATGATGAGAATATGGTATTTGCTAATGAAAAGAAGAAAAGCAATTTTTTTTTGCAATCAAAGGTAATGTCATAGAATTATATATGCATATGTAACAAATGTATACATATAAAATCTTCAAAAATCTATATGAAGAACAGATAATCAGAAAGAAAGTCAAACCACATGATGCCACACAACAAAAAATTGCATTAACACCGAATTTTTATAAAGTGCAAAATAAAATTACTTCATTGTGCATTCAATCACATCCATAGTTTTAGTGAAGATCTTCTTGATACATAATGTTAACTATTTTTCCAAGAGAAGGAAAGAAAAGTATTTATTGGTTATAAAAATTCATGAATATAATAACATGCTCCATCAGGCCAAATATAGAAACATGCCAAAATCTGGTAAATACTAGTTGTTGACAAAAATAGAGGGTATTTTTTTCAAATATTGCCATTCTGTTAATAGCTATTAGTTTAGTATTATTTTCTTTTTGTAATACTGCTAGCTAGGATTTTCTACTTTATTGTTACAATAAGTGAGATACAGAATTTACCAATAAACAAAGAAAAGTAATAAAATGTTTTCTAACAGAACGAAACTTTATAACAGAATTTTTTTTGAACATGAGAATAAAAGCAGGCAAGAAGTAAAGATAATTTCATTGTCTAAAAAACTTGTTGGTATTTCTGTTGATGAATCATGATCTAAGATTCTGTTTACGAAAAGCTTCACAAATTATTGTTTGGATGAAAAACTAAACTTCGAGTCACAGTATAACATAAGTAATGTCGACTACAATGATAAGCAAGAAAAGGATAGTCCAGAAAATAAACAAATATAAAACTGAGTAATACTGAAATAGAAATTATAACATTAATTTAAATTTAAAGGTTATCTCTCTCTAAAACAGAACTTTAAGCCCTAATTTTGATTAAAATACCATAACCAGTTCTGAACAAACAAAACACTAACAGAAAATCTTAAGTATGAAAAATTGAAACAGAAATAAAATAAACCAAGAAGCAACCTTAAATAGATAAATAAAGGTCTGATTTAGATGAAACAACCATGAACAGCTCAGAACAAAAAGAATATGTCAGAAAATCTTATACATAAATAAAAATACAGTACTTATGTATTAGCATCACCGCAGCCAAATTGGCACCATGCAAATTGTGCTATTTTCCACCAAAATCTGACTGATTTTTTCTTTTATATAAAACACATAAGAATCTTGGTTGTTTAAATATCAAGACGAGATTCATGTGGCGCCCATTTGATTGCGGTAATGCTACTACATAAGTACCAAAAATTGTAACTTAAATCACAATATTGGCAATCTGCTAATCCCAATGAGTTTGAACTGTCATTTTCTTTTTGTTATAGGCTAGATTTTTGTACTATTTTGCTACATCGACGAAACATGGAATTTGCAGATAAAAAAGAAAAGCAATAATCCTTTTCTTTTTCAATGAAAGGAAATGTTATAGGAACAGCTTTTTTAGATGAAATGTTACTTGCAAATTATCGCAACAATTGCCAACTCTATTAATAACTCGTAAAGTTGGCAACCAAGTGCTTCGTTTCATATAATGTCTCCAGTAGGTTATGATTATATGCAAGTACCAACGAAATGGTCCAGATATTTAGATGGAAGTAGGCATGATGCACTGCTAAAGTGTACTGATCTTCAGATGATGCTTTAGTTTTAGGCCAACATCCTTCTGCATTGTATATCAACATCAAATGGACTGTAGTCCAAGCACACACAACCATAGATTGATAATACTACCAACACATTCAGGTTTGCAATAATATGGAAAAGCAACAGCAAACCCAAGGTCCTTACAGCTGATAAGTACCAATATATGTACAGTTTTTTTTGCATTGTTGACTCTTTAAAAATCAACATAAAGTTAATAAACATCACGGGGAAGCAAAAATTTCTCAGATACAGCTTAAAGTTTAATGAGTGTGATCAGACTTTCTTGATGCTCACATAGTACAGCTAAGATTGATCAGAAGAATAAAATAAAACAGGACATTTTATGGAAAGTAAATTTCTTTAAAAACTGCCAGCACAATAGCCTTACAGGATGAGTAGTTGTTCCATTATACAATCAACATGCATTATTTTCAACCACAAAATTTTACAACATATAATTATAAACAAAAATTACACAGATACATAAATTTAATGCTGTGGCTAGCCTTTAGTATCGCCCACTCACATTGGTAGGGAAAAAAATCCGATTGGCAGGTTACAATCCATCTGATGTTGATATCACGACACAGAAAGTTGTTTGCCCCAAAGTAAATAAAGTTTAGAACTAAATCATCGCCTGAATATATCAGTACACTTTATAACGGTACATCTAGCTCACTTCCCTCCACATAGCATGACCATTTGGTCTAAGAAAATTGTTCAAAAATTACATCTTTTTTTTTTGTTTAAAATCACAGAAAAAAGGATAAAATACGTTTAACTAAGAACAATTCAAATTGGAAGATATCGAAATTGGTAAGTATACAAATCCATGTTGTCAAACCAAAAAGGAAATTTTGAAAGAACACTTTTTATGATGCTTTTTTTGGAAAACAATTGTAATTCCACAACAAAGAATTAAAAAATAAAATAAATACAACCATAAATAAATATATTTATAATAAAATATACAGCAATCCCCCAAAACCTGCTCAAAACATTAATTTTTGTACAGTTTGACTTAACATGGCTTATGACATCATACCTCCATTTAGCTGGAAAATCGCTCAAAAATTGAATTAAAAAAAAAAAAAATCTAGAGCGAATTTCGAAAAAAACTCTTCAAGGTTAATAGCATTATGACTTATAGTTTCTATGCTCTGGTTTTCTTAGTTTCGCTGAAACAGGCAAAACACTCACACAAACTTTTTATAAGTATAGATTAAGTACATTTAGCACATAATTAAAGAAGCATTTTTAATACTTAAAAATTTTAGAAACAGAAACCATTTTATTGTAATCAAAAAGATCAAGATGTTACATATCAATGAGCGAAAATTTTAAAGTCATAAGTCACAAATAAAAAGATAATATTTACTTTTGATTTTTTTGTCTTCTTTTTAGTTGGTTCTACAATATCTTCATCAGAACTGCTCGAGTCAGATGTCTCTATAATCCTTTTGTCTTTCTTCTCTGCTGCTGCGGCAGCTGCAGCAGCATCTTCATTAGTATGAGGTGATGGGGATTTTTTTATCTTAACAGTTAGTTCAGATTTGGAATTTTCTAAAATAAACATATCCTGTTCTGGGTTAGATACCCTAACTGATGATGATGAGAGACAGGTATGTGAATCATCACCAGTGCTTGAGGTGCTTGAAGATATCACAGTATCATTCGAAGTGCGACGTTCATGTTTTTCTGCCTTATGCTTTTTGTGGTGATGATGTTTATGGTGGTGGTGATGATGATGTTTATGATGATCCTCTTTGTGTTTTTTGTGTTTCTTTGGCTTAGGCTCTCCTGAAGAACTGTCATTTTTACTGTCACCATCCTTGGATTTCAAGCTTGAATTCTTTGACTTTTCCTCCAATTTTTTCTTCTTACGATCCACGGAACTGTCCTTCTTGGTAGTTGAATTTTGGTTCTTGTTTTCTGTGTGGCTTATACTAGAGGATTTGGATGAACTGCGAGAACGATTTGAGGCAGACGGAGATCGTTTCCGTTTCAAGCATTCTTTATTTTTCCCCTCAGAATAAGCTATTATGAGAATAAAACATATATCAGGTAAAGAAATAAGCACTTTGAAAATGCCAAAGCCTTTTAAAACAAATTTAAGATTTAGAAAATTTAGTAAAAATTTTAGAAATAAAATTTTTTTTCAATGATCTTTTCATCTTATATCTTAATTAATAAAATTTTCAAATTATTAAATGTATTTTAATGGTTATTTTTCCATATTTTTTACAATTTATCATTGTTTAACATATAACTCAATAATAAGCTTTCTAATTGCCCAAATTGCTCCTATCTATTTGAAGCACATCAGGAAATTTCGATTGAATATTAAATAATGTATCAGATTAATATTTGCATCTGTTATTTTTTTTAAAAAAAATAAATTTATAAAGTTTTATGTGAGTAATTTATTTTCAATACAGATAATGTATCAACTAAATTGCATATTAGAAAACAATTTCAGCATTGTTAAAACTGTTGCAATACTTTAAATTATTATTCATATTAAATTATTATATTTTTAAAAATTATAATACATTTTAAAACAGACATTCCATTAACAAGAAATTTTTATTCAAATGCTATATGATCCAATTTTAAAGAAGAAAATTTAAATGTTACATAATCAAATTTAAGAGCAATTGACTGAATGTACGACAACAAGAATCACTTGCAAAAAGATAGATAATTTTTATTTATGTTTAAAAAGTCTTAAAAATTTGTACCAGAAATTAAAATGGTATTTTTTTTAAAAAAATGAAAGCAAATTTTATACATTTTCAAAATTATAATTTTAATTTGTTGAAGATGAAGGGAAGAGGGCATTCAAGAATATTTTTAGAAGTAGAAAATTATTAATTATTTCACAAAAATGTGTGTAAAATATTTAAATCAAATGCAAGTTCATAAAAAAACTTATTTACAAAGAATTTAAAAAGTCAATGCAAATAAATTTCTACAAGTGGAAGTAATATAAACAATGAGTGAAAACAAATTCATTTATTCACAAAACTGGGAAACAAAGGAATTCAAATGAGGGAATGAGAGGTTTAAACAAAAATAAAAAGTTTATAAAAGAAAAAGAACAAGAATTACTTTCTCCATTTCCTTAACTTTTAGCTATAATTCATCTATAATTCAAATATAAAGGAATATATGCTTCAAATAACTTGTACAATACCAATCAATGAATTAAATATATACTAACATTTTTTGTTTGACTTGTCCATATTTTTTTGCTTTTTAAGTTCACTTTTATCTTTCTCAATTATTTGAGAGCTAGATTCATTCCCATTCTTTCCATCATTAGTGCCGCAACTATTTTGACTCTGGGCACGGGATCTTCGCTTACCCAAAATCATAAAAGGATTTGGTTCCATAGCTAAAAGCACAAGAAAATATGGGTAAGAAATGTTTGAACATAGTTAGGATTAGTGTTTTTTTCATTTAATTAGCTTAATAACCAACATGTATGAAGGATTTTAACATGTCCAAGGACACGTTTGGCGTCAATCACATTCAGTAAAAAAATGACATGATATTTTACTGCCCTTCATCATGTTAATAATTAATTCATTTTCAGTTTAGAGAACTTTTTATAATAAATACTACAAGAATAAATTTTGAGACATATTTCTTAAAATCTTTTCTTATATCTAGAAATTTAATAGCAAATTTGTAATAATTTTTTTGTTATTTTTATCTTTAGGCCCGGTGGTCGAGTGGTAGCATTTCATGCTTCCATGTCACAGGTCCGGGTTCTATTCCCGAGCTGGGTAAGGTCGATTCAACCTTACATCCCTACTGCAGTGGGTCGATAAATGAGTACCAAGCTTGCTTGGGGACTTATAAACACTGGGGGCCTCGCTTCAGACTGACCACCTGATTGAGGCATCTGCTCATGCACCTCAGTGTCCAATGGTCAAGTATACTGGAATGGGCACAGTAGGCCCTGGCCTCATGGGTTGTTGCGCCACTGAGTTTGCGTTTATTTTTATCTTTCCAAATCCATTTCAAATTTACAAAATATTTCATTTATTGAAAAAACAATGTGTTTCATATTTATTTTTTAAAAAATTCATTAATTCTTTAAAACTTACAATTAAAATGGGAAACAAAATAAAAAAAAAAAATCTCTTAATCTGCAAATATTCCAGAATAGTGAATACAACATATAACTTACAAACAATTGGGAAATCTGGAGGAAGCATCCTGATGTCATTTAAAGGAATGCGACCTGAATCTCCATCATCGAATTCGACATATAACATAGAAGGATCTGGCATTGGACTAGATGCTAAATAAAACAAAATAAACAAATTAATATTAAAAAATGAGAAACTGACAAATTTCATATATTATTACATATTTAGTATTAAATATGTATAAATAATACTAACTTTTTGTAACTGTTCCAGGATATAAACAACGATACTGTTGACTCCAGAAGGCACATATTCTAGATCCTTCAGGTAATTGTTTTTTGTGGGTTGGCTTTACTTCAAGAACCTTTGAAACAGAACACACATTTTAATTTAATTTAACAAAATATTGTTTAAAGAGAAATTAAAATTTTAAGCATTAATAACAAAACATAAAAGTAGCTTTTTAATTAATTTAGTGTAACTGATTATTTTAGAAGAAATTTCTTAGAATTAATGCCAGATAATTTATTTAACAGGCATAAATAATTATTTAACACACAAAAAGGATTTACTTTTCAGTTTTTACTACAAATGGATAATTTGAGATGTTTTCCAAGATAATCAGCATAATTAAGAAAAAAGCATATAAAATAATAAACCCAATTAAGGTTTAAAATCTAAAATTCAATCATCACAAATATCAAGTTATTCAAATTAATTTGCACTGAAAATCAAAATATTTCCTAGATCAAACATAATTTGCAAAATGATAATTAAATTCAAAATTAATAATATGATTTAATGCTGAGAATTAAAATAACACTGTATGACAATTATATTTAATCATATTATGAATCATGTACTTCTGCATTTCTAAATATTTTATTATTGGATTTTTTTTTTGGTATTTCTCTATCATTTAATTTAAAAATAGATATCAGTTTTATATTAAATTCAAATAATTCTTAGCAAAATATGTATCATATCTTAGCAAATAAAGTATTTTATTTAAAGAAGGATGTTAACTATTTTCACTGATTTCAACTGATTACATCTGCTTTCACTTAAAATTTCTGTACAAACATGTGTCGTGAATGCAGATATAAAGCTTTACTAAAGTCTAAAATTTAGATTTATTTATCATTTTTTTAAATATTTGCTTGTGATTTAAATTGGCATTCAATTTGTTCTGAAATAAAGCATTTGGTTTGCATATAAGAGAGCATACGAGTGAAATAAAACCATTATATTCATTTACAAACTATAATAAAATTGGTATTTTATGTTCTTTTCTTCAGTTTATTTATCCTTGCCTACCCCCACTCAAAAGTCTCACAGACAATGATGCATGTCAGAAATTTGAATGTACTGCTTATTAATATTTCTTCCTTATTTTCATTTTAAAATACATAGCAACAAAATAAACATTACAGCATCATAAAATTAAAATAATAATTAGTATCATACTCTAAGAATATTAGGTAAGTAATATAGAAAACTGTGAAGCTAACATAATAAAAACTTACAGCAGCATTAAGTATTTCTTCTTTAGAAAACATGTGAGGCCTTGCTGCTCTATCTCCATCAATCAAAATGCCATAACTAACAAATAAACAATATGAAACACATGCATGAAAATTAATTTCATAGAAAAATTTTTATTTTTAAAAACAATCGGTATGATAATCCATACTAATATTTCAGCTCATAATATTTTAAAAAAGAATTGTTATTTGCGAAATGTGCAATTTTGTCATAAATTTAAAACAAAAATCCACTCGAAGTTCTTTTCTCCCTTCTTTAAAATTTAATAGCTCATATTTAATTTTTTAGAAAATTTATATACATGCAAAAATTCAAATTCATTTTAATTTTAACAAGATTACAATAGTAACAATTATTTCGTAAAAAAAAAAATATGTATATGTAACTTACACATCAGGATCATCACTTTTTGTGACATAGCCAGCATAAAAAAGTCCTTCATCCAAAACCAAAAGGCGGGCATCTTTCTGCAATTCATTAGGTTTTAAAATGCAGGACTTCAGTTCTGGACAAGGTTCACTTTTCTGGCTAATCAATACACTTAATGGAATGTCTTCACTCTGGCCAGAGCTTATGTCACTACAAACACTGTCTACGGAGAGCCGTTTCTGTCGATCTGAAACAGCTGCAATAAAAATAACAAAAATCCTCATCAAAGGAGGAATTCTAATTTTTACAGCATCTATCATACAAATTTGTTAACATAGTATAAACAAGCATACAATTTTCAGAAATCGTTTACATTTAAAAAACGAACTCAACTTTTCATAAAACTAAAATTTTGAGTAAATATTTCTATACAGCAATTCTTACAATAAATGTAATGTATTATAAAATGAAACATTAGCATACGTTTTTGATTGGACTGTTCCACAAATGTGCTAAGAGGTAAATTTTCACTAGTACTAGAGGCTCCATCACTATGTTCACTGTCTGATGCTGATGCTTCATTACAACTGCTGTCAGAATCACAATCACTCAAGCAAAATTTTTTTGATAACTTTAATTTCTAAAAGATAAAAACCAACTCCAATGAAAAACTAAGAACAAAATACAATTTTCTTTTTCATTTCTACAAAAAAGCTACTTTAGTTGCATACAATATATTTTAGTTTGTGTTTTGATTCATTTGCTTTGAAGATCTTTAAAAATTTGGTTGGGTATGAAACATTTAAGAAAGATTAACAACAAACATATTCTAAGATGAAATTTAGTACTAAATGATATGATAGTGACTTAAGAAATTTATTTAAAGCAAGTAACATTTCAGGCCCGAGTTTTTACAGCACTTTGTAGTATTAGAATATCAATAACTTTTAATGTATTTACTAAAGCAGGTACTTTAAAATAAGTCTTGTGTGTACTTTAAAAAAACTTACAATGTTATACAATATTTATCTCAAAAGCAATATTATATTTAACAATCAAGGAACTTACAGGTTTTCTATGGCTTTTTTTGATTTTTTTATTTTCAGATTCCTCAACTGTCTTGGTTAATTTTACAGATTTAACAGTCTGAAAATAAAAATTATACATACATAATTAGACACATAAATAATTTAGAATTATAAGTTGAGACAAAATACTAAGACAAGGAAGGAATGAAATTTTCTTAAAAGGAAAAATACAATTAGCTTAAAAAGTTAATGAATTAATTATGCAATTAATGCAATAATTCTCTGATTTGTTTACATGGATAAATTTGATGTTAAAAAGAATTAATTTTGGAACCTGCACAGAAAAAAATAATTTAAATGAAATAAATTTAAATGATTTAATCCAATATTTCTCAATATGTAAGTTATTAAATAACCTCTTTCTGAAATTCTTTTAATACGCAAACTAAAAAAAGAAACTATAAAATTGTATTTTCAACACATTATATACTTATATTATGTATTAAAAAATATAAGTTTAATACAATATGCACACATATATGTGCATGAGTGTGCCTAAGAAAAATATGTGTTTATATAATGTGTACATATACATTATATCTATTTGTGTATGTGTACTTGTAAGAAAAATATTTCATATAGCATAGAGATATATATATGTTTTTTATAAAATATAAATTTAGATAAATAAGTAATTAAACATTTATAAATATATGCATGTTTTCAAAAAATCAATTTTTGAAATTTAATAATTATGCCGTTCAAGAATATGGTATTTTTTATATTACCTCTTTTCTATCCTTTTGTGAAATATCTGAAAGCACTTTTTGAGAAGAATTTGAAGAATTTTTCTTAGCATTCTTATCAGGTGTAGTGGCGGCAACTGAACGAGCATCACTAAGAAAAATGCGTTCACTTCGACGGACAAACCAGGCTTGTTCATCAAAAACAGGAGTTTTTGTTTTATCATTCTAGGAAAGAGATAAGGAGAAATGGCCCTTTATTAACTAATTCATCCAAACAAAGAATAAAATAAAATAGAAGAAGGTCAAATACATATTTAATTAACTCTTAAATTAAGAAGGAAATAAATGCATATCCTTAATTAATTAAAAAAAAACCCTTTTTCAACTCAATTTGGAAATTTAGTTATAATATTCAAAATATAAATAGTTCAAAGTCAATGATAGGCTATTTTACACAAGTAATAGTTATCTTAAAAACAAAAATGCACACAGTCAAACCTCTATTTAACAAAGTCATTAAATTGCAGGGGAAAAAAATTGTTCTATGTCTGGAAAATTTGTTAAATAGCGATTCATCTTTCATTACACTTTCCAGATCATAACAAGAAGGTCCAAGTACTATCAGTAACATTGACATTACTTTATAAGTTTGAAAATTTTGTATATAGCTCTAGAAATCACATGTAACAGGCAGTGTCCCTCACATTCTAACAAATAAGCTAGCTGAAATGTAGCTAAGCCCTTTAAAAAAGGCAAATGACATTTTTGCAGCAGATAAATATTGAGATTAAGATTTGATACAATAAAACCTCTAACACAGTCACATAAAATCTCTTATAAGTGCAAATGGCATTTTCAGTCAAAGTGTCTTGAGAACTATAACTGAAACTATTATTATTTCAGCTATAGTTGATTAACATAAAAATTTAAGCTGCATGATTATTAGAGGCATAGCCAAATATCTAATCCACATAGATATTTCACAGAGATGTTTTAAGTTTTTAAACAGAATGAACATATATCACTCCCTAATATTAAATGCAACTGATACTACTAGTATATACATTTAAAAATATAATATTTATAACAAAAACTAATATAAAAGATAAATTGTTTTAAACTGCATAAAAATATCCATTTATTTAACAAAACAAGGCAAATCAACACAACAAAATTTGCTTCATGCTTTTCTTTAATTTTCTGGATTTTTAATTATTTCCTACTTATACAAATATCAAATGATTCCTTTAGTTTAATCTGAATTCGAAACATACATGATACCTTAATCAATTTTTAGAATTTAATGTAATGCATAATCATTCTACATAATTTACTCAAAAATATATTTTACATAAAATTTTTTTAATATCTTGAACAAAATAGGTTGTAAATAATTCATTTTAATCAACAATGAAGCCATGTTTGTAGCTTTAAAATGATGTAATATTTTTTAATTTTAGAAAATAATCATATTTTTTCTTTAAAATGATACAATATATTAATTCAATTAACCATAACATACCAAAGAATTACACAAGTGAATCTCTCAGTAGCTAAATATTTCAGTTTTTGTTTGCAAATATACAAAATCATATTGATATAACTTAAGGAAATTTGAATAAAATAAACATAATTATCTCTAAAAAAATTTAGGAATGTACATAATAAAATAAACTGTACAGTGACAACTACTTAACTCAAAGAACACATGAAATTATAAAATGTAACATGTCCCATTTTAAACTGTACAAAAATTTCATATCCTAAAAGTACGAAATACCAATCAATACAAAAACATTCAAAGCAAAACAGAGGTAAAATGAATTGAAAACCGTAATAACTTTACATACATATGCGAGTTTAAAATACATATATTATAATAATAAACATGACTATCAGCTTACTTTATCATAATCTTGATCTTGAGAACTGCCATCATCTTTACTTATACTACTAGCAGAACTGTTCTCATTATTGTAATTCTGATCATTGCAGGTTTTCTTTGATATTGATGAATCTACAAATATAAGATTAGCATTTAAAGCAAGATGGATGACAATTACAAATGATTTCAGAATGAAAGGTAAAACAAATCCAAATTGTTCAGTAGATATAATAAAATTGTAAGATTTCCAAAAATATAATAAAATTGTACTACATCAGATGCATAAAAGGATACAGAAGTCGAATATATATATATGCAGCCCATATTTTTAAACGTACTTTTTTAAAAGCAAAAACAAAAAATCACAAGACTTGTAAACTTTTTTGCTAGAAATTTTGATCAGGTGTACACACAAGTACGCTTGATATTAATATGATAAATTTACATAAAGCCAATTTTATAGACATTATAAAAAAATAAAGGTAGTTTAAATATTATTGATAGATTTTAATAAAGAAATTGAACTTTTGCAGAATTTTTTTGATTAAACTGAAGCAAACAATCACAATTATGTTACTTATAAAATATATTTGTTACAAAAAATATGGAACAATGCAATTTTTTTCGCAATGTATACAGAATAATAAATGAAAGGGCATTCTATAGTAAATAAAAATGAACATTTTTTACATACTTGAAAAAGCAGACGAAGATGTATTTGAATCACAAGAAATACTTGCACTTGTTTCATGAACTAAGGTTATGCTTGGAACTTTAGCATGCTCTTCTGAAATGTAACAAAAATATATTTCAAGGTTTTGTTCAATGCTCTTCATACTAATTAAACTATACTTTGAATAAATAAACAAAATAATAAATAAGCATATACTAATAGACTTTACCTTCTCCAGAGGAATATTCTCGAGAGTTGTCCTAAAATAAAGATAGCAGTTATAATGACTGATGATTATTTTCCAAATTATGATGTAATTTAAATATACAATTAGAAGTATTATATAGTCATTAAAAGTTTGGTACCAACCTTAATATTAGAAACTTTTGATTTCTTGGTAGTCTTGGAGTTATTTTCTGTTGCAGGTACTTCTGAAACCTTCTTTTGTTTTTTCTGACTAATTTTAACAATTGTATTTTTTGAAGACAGATTATTTTCTCGAAAAGTTGGAGAAGATTTAGGGTGAGCAGCACTTGTGGTTTTGTTTTGCAAGGTCTTAGCTGGCTTTGGAGAATTAGATATGTATTCAAACTCATCATCACTGTTTCTATAAAAAAGAAATAAGAATTTAAAAAAATTAGAAGGTTTATTTTATATAACCCTAACAAATTAGATTAGAAGAGAGGCTGGGCTAAATTCTCTTAGATTAAATTACTTAAATTGCACATCAATATGACTGTATTTAAGAATTTTGAAATTTATTAAAGTTTTTTAACAAATAATTTTTAATAATTTTTTTTTAAGATTTATCAATAGAAAGATTGAGAGAAGCTAAAAATATTACATATTCTTTTGAGTTTCTTTACTTTAATCAGTTTTGAATGGCCAATATTTTTTCTAATTAATTAATGATGAACTAGGATTTTAACTATGCATATTAATGAATGGAAGAGAATGTCGGAAAGGAGTCAATAAAGTTATGATTATGAAAATAGAGTGGTAGCAGGTGAATAATCTTATTTAATAATAATTTTTAAAAAAAGTACTCCCCTTAAATAATGAATTAAAAATACAAATACACTTCAGTAATAAATGTTAACAACTTTTTAAAAACATGATCTAGATTGAGTTAGCAAAAATACAGTACATAATATTTCCTCTAATGATATTAATGATCACATTATTGTTATGTGATTCATTAGACCATCCAAAGACAGTCACAATAACTAAGGCATATTAAACCTTTCAACGAAGTAAGATAACTATGCTTTAGTTTTATAAATTTGGAAATTAGAATGAAATATGAAGAACGTTAAAAGAGTTTGGAGTACTGTATAAATTTACCAACATTGACTGCATAAGAGGGGAGAAAAAATATGGCAAAGGAAGGTATTTAGTAAAAATTTTGAAAATAAACATTTTGAACACAAAGTGTAATTCATTCTTCAAAGATATATATATATATATATAAGAGCAATAAAACTAGTGCTGTTTTCATGATGTGAAATATGTATTTATTCTTGAGATTCTCTATATTTTTGTCAGGAATAATTTTGTTTAACTACAGCACAGCAAATATAATAAATACTCTGTCAAAATAACTGGATAAGCCATTCACCGCAAAGTAACTATTTACAAATATCGAAGATATTTAATGAAATGAAAAATTTTAAGAAGTGTTAGTTTTTATTTTTACATCATTATTTAAACCATTGTAATTTCATTAGCCACTTTTTAGAATCGATATATGACAACAAATTTATAAAAACTTTAAGAAGTCTATAATGAAAAAAATCTTAATTGTCAGAATTACTTTAAACATGCAACATAAATTCAAAGCTAGCAAAAAAAAAAGAGAAGATATTTCCCTTACTCTTTTTCTCTTTTATTTCTCAATAATTCAAGCTCTCGTTGTTTTTGACGATATTTCTTCTGTAATTCTGCAAGTCGGGCACGCATGTCCAATTCAGAAACTTCTTCATAATCTTGAGAAGAGGAACATGAAGACAGAAATGAATCATCAGAATTTATTTGTTCTTTCAATAAAGAAGAATTAGTGTCTATTTTAGTTTTTGTTTCTTCTGAAAATACACATGGAGATTGAGATTCCTTTTGTACAACATTTGTTTTATTCTCATCAACATTCATGGACTCTTCTAAGAACCTTTGTTCAGCCAAAGCACAAAGAAGGCCTAAGCCATCTGTGCAAGTCGTGTCAAGGGATTTATATTTTGTTGAATAGGATTTCTCAGACATAACATTTATTTCATCATTCTTTTGAAGAACTGGAGATTGATTCTCTATAACAGACTCCTTTGCTATGCATGGCGAAGTTTCCGTAACAGTAGTAGTTTGCAACGAAGAATCATCATTCTTCAAAGCTTCATCTTGTTCTCTAGAAGCAAATTCTTCAATGCTGTCAACCAAAAGATTAAGACCATGGTGGTCAATGAAATCCATAACAGGTTTGCTTTCAACAGGTAAAGATGGTGCTAATTCTGTTTCAGACGTTACTATTTCCATACCTGGTTCAGAGTGTACAATATCTTCCTTAATACTGATGCTAGGAATGACCTGAGATTTATCTGTGGATATACTTGAAGGGATTGAAGGCATGTGTTCCACTTGATCTTGGAGCACTATGTCTTCTGGCTCAGGTTCGGGTTCAGACTTTGGACTCTCTGATGGCACAGATTCTGTCTGGTTGGCAGAATCAGACATTTCAACTTTTAATTCCTCTGTCTTGTCCACTATAGTCTTTGGCTCTTCTTCTTCATCTTCTTCAGAATTTGTCTGAGAATCCATGTCCACTTGGATTGCTGTTGTGACAGATTGGTTGTGGCATGACAATTGAACTTCAGTTGACTCACCACAAGCAACGCCCTCACTTTCATTATCACTTTCTTCATCTTCTGTGATGGAGACTTGAACTGAACATGTATTAGGTGGAGGAGAAGGTGTAGCACAATGTAATGGAGAAGTCCCTTGTGATCGTCGCCCTGAATCAGTTTGAATAGAGGATGCAGTTTGTGTATGTGCCAGATGCATTACTGTTGAAGACTGTAGCACATACGAAAAACTGGAAGGATCACATTGTGTGGGGAAAGTGGTAAAAGCGTACGTCTGCCCAGTTGCCAGAGGTACACTTGGCACTTGCCCACTCATGTCCTCCACTTTGTCTTCTGTTTTAGACTGAGCTGACACATCACAAGTAGTAATATTGCAATTATCCATACCATCATTTTTCTGGGTATCAGTCTGGAAAGTTTTAAAAATATATATATATAAAGTAAGAATTATCTGTTCAGAAAAATTATTCATTTAAATACACAAAAGATTGTCTCATGAATTTGTCAAGAGACAAAATATTACTTGAAAAGAATATTAATTATAATAAGAATGATTTAAGATCACAAAAAATGTTAATGTAAGGAATAAACTAAAAATACAATAGAAAGTAGCAATGCAAGGGCACTGTTGAAAAACAACTAGAATCTATTTTTTCATACATTCTTTCCAAGCTACCTAAATATAATTAATTACACAGAACACAACATTTATCCCTTAATTTAGACATCAGTTCACAGCAATAGCTATTATATTAAACAAAAATAAAATATCATACACTTGTTAATCACTTTCAGGATAAAAGAAAAAAATTTATAGATATTTTAAAGAACAAATGTATAAAAAAAAATAATCTTAAAAATGTTCTGATAGTCATAATCTGAAATACATCTGTTTTAATTATGCAATAAGAAATTAGGACTTAAAGAAAGAAAAAAACAAAAAACAATAACAAGTATGTAACAATATTCAAAAAACAATACAAGTATGTAACATTTATCTTTCTCTATTTACTTTTTCATTGATGTAATTATAGAAATTTTTTTGATACATACATGAGGGAGAACTTGTTCAAACTGTGTATGTTGTTGCTGTGTGACAAGTTGCTGTATTGGAAGATTACTGGCAGAAGTGTTGAAAGATGGCCAAACAGATGTCCTTTCCATCAGTTCTGAAAAATAAGATATAAAGAAACGTTTTTAATAATTTTTTAAAATGAAAACTTTCTTAAATATATTTTCTACAACAATGTTATCAATGGGAACTGAGATTTTCTTGAAATGTCCTTCTCACTTCTTACATTTTTCACTAAAAGATAAAGCAATTTATAGATCCACGAATTATTTTCTGTCATAAAAAATCCATTTTACAGCACTAAAACACTTCATTCAAAATAGAAGACAAAATGCAAAAAATTAATGCAAGTAGAAATGATGAAATATATTTAACAAGAAGCATCTCTTACATATACATTTCAAAAATAAAAACGATCATGGATTACATAAATTTATTTAAAGGTTACTACTTTGTATTTCATTTTCAACTTATCTTAAAGAACACTGAATATGTAAAGAAAAAAATCTCAAGTTTTCAATACTGTATAAAAATCATCCTTATAATACTGTTCTCTTATTCTCTAATGTGGACAATAAACCACATAAATTATCCACACACACACCCTTTTTGGAATTTTATGTTATATATCATTAAATGTTGCAATCATTTTAAAATATGAAATAAAATGTTCCATGCAAAACACACACACACACAATAAAAAGTTATATTAATTAAAAACATTTTCAAAACAAATATAAGAAAAGTAACAAATAATCCTATATCAACTATCATTTTTGAAATTGGCAATGACTAATAAAAAAGGAAAAAGAAAAAGAAGGGGAGGAATATTATTAAATAGAAGCTGGATGCAACTTGCAAAAAGTTAACATTTCAATAAATAATAATAATAGGTGAGAAGCATTTACACATACCAATATTAGCTGTAGGTATCAGTAATAGATGACCTGAAATGGAATCCCGTGCAAGCTGATATCCACCAGGTGGTAAAGAAATTGGAGATGGATCTAATGGGTTCATTGCAATACTTGATACGGAATTTGAGGTTGGAGCTGCAGCATAAGCTCCTTGACCTAACCAAACAGCAGGTGCAACAACTGATCCATGAGTTAACCAAGAAGCAGAAGGCATGGCTGTCCGTGTGAGAGCTTCTGATTCCCATTGTCTGGAAACAATAGTTGGACCTGAAAGGGAAGTGAAGAACATAACATAAATACACAGGAAATAAAAAAATAAATGATTATTCAAGGGGAAAAATTTTATGCAATTTAAATATTTAAGTTAAACAAATTGAGATAATTGTTGAGAATTCATATTGTAACACACCTAACAGAAGATAAATATTTTGAAAAAAAATTCTATCATAAAGAACACTTAGGAGTAGGCAAAATTAATGTTTTAAGTTTTGCACAGCATAATTTCTTACACCACAAGAATATAATTCACAGTAAGTTAAATTACAGAATAAAGAACTAGGATTTAATTAAAGTACATTTAGAACAGCATTAGTCTAGGATCATTTGAGCAGGGGTGTATTGTATACCCTAACAGCAACAAAAAAAAGCTTCCTACAATTCCAAGTAAGATGTGCAGACAGATTAGACATTTTTACTATGCAAGACATACTTTTTTATGCATAAAAACTTGTGTGTGCATAAGCATCAAGGAAAACAATAAGATCTTTTGTTACATAATACATGAATAAGAAAAATCCCAATCAAAAGACAAAAATATGTAGTTTAAATGAAATGAGCAAATGTCAACTTATTCAGCGGCACGAGGGCTTTCTGCTTTCTTAATTGGAAACAGCTGACAAAAATATTACACATTATATAAAATATAATAAGAATTTATAATAAGAATTCAAATCACTTGATGAAAGTTTATGAAATGAAATTTGATATCACTCTTTTCCAAAATGACATTTTCTAAAATATTTTGAATAAAATATAATAAACTTTTCAGTTTGAAATTGAACTTTCAGACAAAGTTTTCATTTAAGTATAATTTAAGAATGAAAATAATAAAATAGATTGAGAAATTGAAATGATTATACCTTGAGTGACTAGTAAATTAGTATCAACAGGTGTTGGGTTATTAGAGCATGACAAGTCCTGATTCTTCTGATCCCTGTAACAAATACAATTTATCAAAAAAAAAGTAACAAAATGCAGATAAATTAAAAGACACAATAAATGTACATTAATTTTTTGACACCTCAATTTTGATAGCCAAACTTTTTTAATTAAATGATACACAAGGGCCACTGGAAATATTAATTGTATAAATATTAATCGTCCAGTAACAAAAGTGAAATCTACAATGGTACCATACCACTCAACATATTTTCAATTAAATCAATATGTTGAGGAGTTAAATCTGTAGCTTGATTTAAACATCATTAGGCGATGGCTTCTATTTAGTTATTTTATGTTGTGTAATTGATTTTAAAAAACAATTCTTTTATGCTTTAATAAAGGTATATGTAATATGAATAATATATATCCTTCAAAAGGATCATATATCTTACAACAGTTGAACAGAGAAAAAAAATGAATACTTACGTTAATAACTCTTGTGCCTGTATATCGGCAGCTACCCGGCTAGAAGCCAAATGTTGATTTGGTGTCAAGACATTAGGAGTACTTGTTGGCACTGATGATTGTGATTTGCCTGAAAAATTTAATGGTAATGTTAAAATTTGGAAGTCAGCTATTTCACACACACAACACATTTGCCTTAAATTTTATCTTATTCTACATTATAAGTCAAATTTAAGAGGAAAAAAGTAATTTTAAAGTTAAAAAAAGAAAACAATTATTAGAATTGTATACAATAAATAAAAATATATTTCCCTACATTAAGCTCCTTTAAAGTACAATCTTATCCATTAAAATATTATTTATTTTAAATCTGTTGCCCATGAACATTAAAATCCTTAGTTAACAAAAATCAAATTTACTTCTCCATTTCAAAATTTGTTTTGACAGATTTAATAAAGCTATATTCTGAACCATAAAATGGCAAACAAATACCTACTTTAAGCTATAGAAAATGTTAATCATTAAAGATTAGAGATTGTACAGTTTGTCCATGCATTATGCAACAAACATCACATATGATGTTATGTAAGTGAGTTTCATTTACATTTTTGTGTGTGAATAGGTAGATAAATTCAATTGTTTCATGAGTACATAAAAAAAGAAAAACAATTTTTTAATTTAGAAGAAAGAAATTATAACTATAAAGATATTAAACAAAATAGCGCACTAAAATAATTAAAATACAGCTAGTAACAAAAAATATATATATATAAAAATTTAAAGAGAAAAAAAACATTTCTAAAAATTCTTTACTTTTAGTTTTGAGTATTTAGCCGAAGAAGAAAGATATTTCTTAAAAAAATTAAGAATTAGAAGCAAGACTAAACTGCCCAAGCTAAAGCCATTTGAAATTTCTGCAAACATGAAATACTATTTTTTGAGATCTAGAAATTTTAACTACAGAAAACCTATCAATTATAAATACACATGAGTGATGCAGATCAAATTTATTTTTAAAATATATTTACATACAAAACATTGAATAACGATGTATTCAATCCAGAATCTCTTCAGTCAAAATTAATAAATCATGCCATAAATTCTCTTAAAAATGGCCTCTGATAAGTAGAATACTAAGTTTCACATACAGAGCTGTAAAACATAATAATACCTTAGAATTTTAAAAAATTTTAATTTGCAAGTTGAAGAAAAAAATCGAGGAACCACAAAAGCATTAAAAGAGAACTCGTACAGGTATTTTTAATCTCAAGTTTGTAATCCAGAGAGTTTAGTTCCCAGTATATATTTTTTACTACCTATCAATAAATATTAAAACTTTATTTTCAGCGTCAAAGGAAAATTTCTTTTCTACCATGAAATGCAGAAGTTTCTTATATAAAATAACATGCAATACTGTTTTTGCATCTAATGATTGCCACTTTATGTTGACAGAAAAATGCTTATTCAATATACGAGAAAAAAAAAATACTTATTGTTATTTTGAAATCTACAAATTTTTAGAAAATCTATAACTAAAAAATAATTTAGAATAGATCTTTTTTATGGATGAATAATTAAGATTTCTGTAATCCAGGATAATACTCATTATAAGTCGTATAATTACAAACCTCTTCGAAATTTTTTTTTTCATGAGGGGGTAATAATTTTAGAATTTTTGATAAATGAATAATATTTGAAAGAACAGCCAAATGTTTTCAATATGATTTTTTGGGGGTGAAAAGAACGCAACATTTTCGAGTGCTGCAACCACAGTGGTAACACGGTTTAGTATTTAGGGTAGTGAGGCAAGGGCTCCACGAAAGAATACCATTAAGTCCAAATCCGCGAAGTAGACTGAAAAAGAAAGGAACAGAATAAGAGCTTAAAGGAAAGACATTTTTCTTTCTTTTCAAATTTTCAAACAACCTTAAGTAAGACTTGTCACTAAAAGGAAGGAGAAATAAACAAGGAAGGGGAGGAAAGATGTCTGAAAGAAAGAATGGTGGAAGGTGAAAAATTTTAAAAATTTTAAAAAACTAGATCTTAATTGAATCTAGAAGTCCAAACACCTGCTTAGAACAAATCACAGAAAAATATTTATATATTTTAGAAGGTTTTAATAACATTTTGCATTTGTTTAACTAATTTTTTTCCCAAGCATTTTCCTTTCTGTGAAATTTAAATTTTGAAAATATAACAAAAAAAAATTATAAAAATAATAAATTCAGGGAATTTTATACTGATCTCACAGCAATGCCTTATCACCTAAATTTAACATTAAAATATAATCTGTAGCATATTTTTGATTTGGTAATTCATAAACTGCACAATCTCTATATGCACTGGAATGTATCTTTGAATACTGAAAACAACACAGAATAAATAAAAATATCTACAAAATCATCTTGCTACCCTCAAAGAAAATTTTTTAAAAAACCGCCTTTTCAATAAAAGAGAGAGGAAAAATTTATAATTAGCATCATATTGACAAAAAAAAAAGGAGAGAACTATTTGCAATCAAGCAGACAAAGAAAATATACAAAGTCTTCATTAAAATCTTCTACTATATATGTTATAACCCACATTTTTGTAAGTTTAAAAGCTGTCTTCAAGAGGCAGTAATGTTTACAATACTGTAGCAACTATATCTGCTTATGTTTCCAAAATCTCAGCAATATTTTTTTTTTTCTTATCTTTCATATTCATTTCGATTCTCAAGTAGAGTTGAATAAAAATTATAATGGAATATATGAAAATGATGTTTTTATAACCTTTTTAAAGAAACACCATCTTACAAGATGAACATAAAAAATGTAAAAGAGAGTATATATATATATATATATATATAATTGTTTTTAGACACTTCAAGTGCTTAAAAACATTTTATTTAATTATGTACTTGGAATTCTAAAGCTTTACTGAAATTTACCATAAAAAAATATTTTTAAAACATAAAAAATTGTTTTAAAAACTGCAACTTAAAAATTTGTTAAAATACATCACATTTTTTTTTAAAAAAATTTTCCACTATAGCTTTGTATATATAATTTATACAAAAAATACAAGCCTAAATTCAAAAAGGAAATAGACAGTAAAAAAGATGTGACTTAACATGTTGACTGCCAATTCTGAGACAATTTACAGTTTGCATAATTGCTTAACCTGTATCTTGCTTGAAAAACATGATGTACACATCAAGATGCTTTTATCACATAATTCCAGTGACATGCTGTACATATTTGTAGACAATAATCACAAAAGTAAAAAAAGACATGTGTGGCACATCTAATGAAATTGTTTGTTAGAACATAGTTTCTGATTACACTGCATTGCATAAAGTTATCCATATTCATGTTCTAAAGCAGAAAACTCCTTTCAATTTCACAAATTAAGTGTTAATTAATTTGTGTCAAATTTGGAAATAATTTTAGTATATAATGCATTTATGAAACTATATCACCAATTGAAGCATCATTACTTCTCTTCAAAAAACAAAACAGAAGTCCTCTGCCAAAAATCCATTAGTTTAGAAAATATAAATCTTTTTCCAATTTTTATAAGGCATCGAACACTTAACACCTCACAGTAAGTTGCACCCAACTGGTTTGATAAGCACATTTGTAAATTTCTTTCCATATTTGAGAAGCTATGATGAAATTCAGAGCATATCAATGTAAATATGAACTTTATTATATTGTATATTAAATAATTTGTAAATATTGGCCTTACACCAGAATACTGAAAAATACAATGGCAGTTAACATGCTAAAATGCCCAATAACTTTCTTTAAAAAGAAAATTTTAGTTCTTATGATTCATTTCAAAATGGTTCAATTTCTGTATCTTGCTAAAATAAAGTCTACTCATATCTACATCTTTAATAATATTTACTACTACAAAATAGTTTTATAGCTAGACATATTCATTACTAATGGCTTTATAAGTATTGAATATTTTAATTAAAACTTTCTATATTCACAAACAAAAAATATTTAAGAATTAAGTCTTAAAATAATGGATTAGATTAGAATATTAAATAAACTTAATTAAAATGCATCAAAACTGCCTAGTTATAATATTGACTATGAAAAAAAAGTTAAGTCTAAAAATAATCATGGCAAAAATTAATTAAAATGAAACTAAGGTAATATGACTTTCAATTAGGTTTGAAATTAACTATATTATTACAATTTTGCATAAAGTGATGGTAGATAATCGGATCAGAAAAATATTCAGAATAACAGATTCTAAGCATGTCATATTAGTTATTAGCTTAGCAAAAACTTAAATATTTTCTTAAAGGTAATAAGAATTAAAACTGCTGCCTTATTCTTATTACCTTTTGTTTTAAAATTTTATTTTGGAAATAAAGTGTTACACAAAACACATATATATAAATAATTAGAAATTTATCCTTGCTCATTTTCTAGTATAATTATATGAATTAATTAAACTTATATAAATGCATCAGAAAATGTATTACTTATACTAAAATAATATTGACTCATCCATCTGAATTACAAAGTAACTTTTCAATAAAACAATTCTCTTATAACATAAGAATATTACACATATATGTATTATTTTACTTGTATCATTTAAGAAGTTTTTCTAGATTAATAATTTCTAAACAATATAAATGAAGTAAATCACATATTTTAAAATACAGTAAGCATTATAATGCAATACAATTATTTCTTAAATTAAGATATAAATTCAATCTCACTAGCAAAAAAAAAAAAAAAATAAACATTAATTTTAAGGGAAAAAAATAGTACACATTAAAATATCAATTATACCTGCTGCAGTAGAGGAGTCTTGTCTTTGTTGTGCAATGGCTATTCCAACTGGGATGCATGGGTTAACTTCAGAAAGGAAGATTTAAAAAATGAAGTGAATGAACAAAGAAATTTAAAAAAATAAAAAAATACTTATATTTACTTTTGTATTTTTTGAATTATTAATAATCTTTACATTAAAATCCTAAGAGAAAAAAATCTTAATTTCAGCTAGCTAGATATTCGCAATTTATTTTTACAAATGAATTAATTTAAACTATTTTCTTATTAGAGAAGAAATAAAATTTGCATAACACTAACAAACAGTTGATTCCTGCAGAGTAAAAATATTAGAGTTTGAAAATGATGTTAGGAATTACCTGTTGCTGGAAAAACAATTGATGTTGAAGAAACTGACGATGAAGCGGATAATGTATGTGATGTTTGAACATCTTTACCAAATCCAACAGTTTTTACTAATTTAGGAGCTAGTGTAGCTAATGTGGATCTACCATTATGGCTTAATTTATCTACATCCCCAAGTTTACCCCTTTTGTTAGTCAATCTTTCAGCTTTAATTGAACGATGGATGCTAGTATTAGATGTAACATGGGATATGGTACTTTTCAAGGGCACTGGAGGTGTTGCATTTCTGTTGACTACTGGAAATGAACTTTTCGATGATCTATGTAGTATGTGAACTTCTGTTGATTGTTCAGTAGGCTGATTTAGAACAGATATTGCAGAAAAATTACTGATTGAGCTCACAGCAGGAGTTCCTTTTACTTTATTCACAGCAACTGGGCTAGGATTTGGATGACAAACACCTATAACACCACTAGATACTGCATTTTCAGAACCAATTTTCAAAGGTGACTGTTCAGCATCTTGATTTGAAGGTACATTTAAAGGTACCTCATTAGGTTCAGGTTTAACAGGCTTCTTGGAAACTGTAAGATTGATTGCTTGATCGTCATGTGCATTATTGTTTTGCCAATTAAATGGCAAAACTGTAGCTTTGGTCCAACTTGTAGATTTTTGAGAAAATTCACAGTCAAGTCTTGTGCTGACCATTTCAGCCTTCATGATTGGACTCGCATTACCAACCGACATAGGTGGCAACTTTCCAGTTTGACAGGGACTTTTTACTAAATTGGTAGGGCTGATGGAATTGGAAACATTTGATGGCACTGATTTTGGAGAATTTGGCAGCAGGGCTTTAGAATAGTTATCGATTTCAGAGTTTTTGGATGGGGATATCTCTGATAACTTTTCTCCATTAAATTGTTTAGAAGAACTAACATTTCGAATCATATCTTTAACTTTACAACTTGTAGACGGATTTTTATTCTGAGCTTTCTGGGGAAAAGAATTACAGACAGGACTCAGCGACTGACACATTGGAACTACTGCTGATTTTTCAGAATGATTAGTAATATCATTCAATTCTAATTTGACATTATGATTCTCAGAGTTAAAGTTGTTTATTTCAGAAAGTTCAGAATTAGAAGATTCTTTAGTTACATCTTGTACAGATGAACAATTGATATCCATATGGCCTTCTCTAAGAACACTCTGTTTTGGTGCAGTTGGAATGACAGCTGCTGTAACATGCTTTATCATAGGTGGAACACTATTGGGTAATTTTTCTGTCATAGAATCAGAAATACTTTTTGATTTGCAAGATAATGAATCTGTTTTATCTTTATCAGTTATTGTTATCACAGGAGAAGTTCCTGAAAAAAATATTAAATAATTATACAGAACACAAAAATTAAAACAATTTCTCACACATTTATATTTTATAATTTTTTCATAAAAATAATAATAAACCTACTCACTTGGAGATTTAAGATTGGTGTGTTTACTTGTATCTGTAGTCTCTGTTACCATGCGTGAATGATGCAGAGTGATATTGGAGGAATTAGATTCAGAATTTGTCATGGACAATGCAGAAACTGCAGATGGACTATTTTTGGACATAAAACACTCGGAAGTTGTTGTAGGAGATAATGTTGTTAAATCTCCATTGGTATTTACCTTTGGTATAATGGCAACACCTTTCATGCTAGCAGCACATTGAGAGCAACGGGTTTCACTATTGTTCAAATGGTTTGTCACATTGGATGGTGAGGAGATTGGTGATACAGTATTTTTCTTAATATTTTTACATGGTGATGCCAGATCAGACCGAGGTGATTCAATAGGAGGTGACAGAAGATCAGGTTTCAAAGCTGGAGAGTGACTTACTTCTATTTTGCAAGGCTGAACCTTGTTGGTTGGATGATGATTTTGATTCTTTCCCTCCAGCTTTGAAATGTTCCTCATGTTATCATGAGTTTTTCCATTGTCACGGGGAATACAGGATGAAGATAATTTACAGCAATCATCAGTAGCTTTTTCACAGCAAAGTTTGGCATCACTTTTTGATTTTAAACGATCCTGGCGTGAAGAAGGAATGTCATGTTTCATGAGGCAATCCATGTGGCTCTTCATGAGTCGGACATCATCAGCTTCATGTTGAAGGTCCTCCAGCTCCTTGTTGCCCAACGTCATGTGACCGATGAATGGGTGCCTTTCTAAAGAAGGGATAAGGTGAGGAAAAGGTGAAGGTGAGGTCACATGACTGGTTGGGGTCAGAGGGGAGCCTAAACCAATTCCATGAGTAAAGAAACTGTGTTCTGTAGAAGAGAAATAGAGATTTGTTTCATTGAAAGCCAATGTGCTTTGAGATGTTACTGAAAATGGTTTAAAATAAGAAATAAATAAAAATAATAATAATAATAAAAACATAAACTAAAATGGAACTCCAGTAAAAGAATTCAGGCTATCAAGTATAGAATATTCATTGATTTTGCTTAAATTTAAACATTAATTTTTTTTTCTTATACAAAGATTTATTACATTTTAAGTTAGAGGATACAGTTCAGTTAAATTAATTCTTTGATGCTTATTAGGTCAATAGATTTTATTAAAAAGATTAAGAGATTTATTAAAAAATTTTCACGTTCATGAAAATATTTCTGATGAGTGAAAATGGAACAAAAATATTTTACTAGCATATTAATTTTTTCAACAATGATTAAAATTTATGGATAAATGTAAGATGCAATTTAGAAAAGAATAGAAGCTACAGCATTCACTATGTAAATTAATATTGGATAAAAAAAATATTATATAATAATATACCAAAAGGAAATAATCTTAATGTATCCCTAAATACTAAATTTTTTTATTTTAATTGGGTAATGGTTAAAAAAAAAACTCAATAATTCAAAATTTTTAATTCCATAATTAAATTTTTTTGGGGGTTAAATTTACTGAAATTTTGTTAAATTAGCCTTTTTTAAAAAAATTATATACTGAATTCTTAAAATTCATTTTTGAGTATAAAAAAATAAATTTAAAACAAATTTATTTAAAACCTGATAAATTAGCATTTTTTTCTTAAACATGATATACTGAATTCTTAAATTCATTTTTGAGGTATAAAAAGAGCCAATAGGCTTTTGTTTTGAAAAAACAAATACAGAAAATAAATAAAATCAATTACTAAAAAAAAAAATATTTCTTTTTGTAGCTTCCCCTGTGACCAAGTTCAAAAATTCATAACTACAGCAAAATTATTATTATAGGAAACATTAAAGATTCATAAAAATACACATAAAATATAATACATAGAAATAATAACATTATAAATACATCTACTACATATAAACAATGATCAAAAGGTAAAGCTTAGAAAGAATTACAAACACTATTAAAAATGACTAATATATAGTTTTTCATCAAAAAATGTGTACTCATAACATAAAAAGGAAAAATCGCATGCACCGAAGTGGGGAAAAAATTTAAATGGACTAAAGTGATTCTAACCCCCTTTTTTTGTTTTGCAATAATTTCTTTTAAAAATTTTAAAAAAATTTTAAAATTAAACTAAAAAAATAAAATGTTTAAAAAAATTTTTACTTATCTAAAAAAACCCAAAAATTTCCATCTAAAAAATATACCAAGAATACCCTCAGTTTATTTCTATAAAACACCTGAATAATTTGGTTCCAGGTTTTATTTTTTTTTCTCAAAGTATTATTAAAAATTTAAAAATAAATTTCATGGCAGACAAAAGTGTCGTGACATAGTGGTTGAGAATCATTGGTTTACACCATAAAGTCAAAATGTGCTGGTAACATTATGGATGCACAAAGGAGGTAATATATTTCCTTATATCTGATACTAAAAGAGAGCTTTTGATTCTTGGATTTCCCTCTTATACATGAAACTTACCAGCAGGTCACTATTAGTACATCATTCTGACTTTGACAATAAAAAAAAGTAAAAAAAGAAAAGGAATAGTTTATAAAAAGATACCCTTTAATAGGGCTGCTATGGGACTTTAAATATAGCATCTGGCACCACAGAATACCATGCCAATACATTTTTTAAAACTGAACCCCGGGGTGGTGAAAAAAGCCCATGGGGGCCCCGGGGCCTTTGTTTTATCTCATTTTTTCTGGCCCTTTAGGCGCTGGGGTGGTTTTTTAGATGCCAGTCTGGAGTTTTAAAAATACTTAATTTAATCATTTTTTTTTTGGTGGGCACGGGAAAAACCTTTCATTAAAAAGGGCATCACGAGAATCAAAACAAATAGGGAACCATTATCTTAGGTGACAGTTTAAATGCCTTAATGCATTTAACTTTTTTTCCAGGGGCCGAAAAAATGCCAACTCTCTTGTCCCAAATTCTACAGCACTGAAATTTTCCAGTAGGCTATAGCGTACAACTGCCAAAGTAATTCTCGATCCAGACAACTCTAAATACCCAATTTTTTTGCTTAAAAATCAGGGGGGTTTTAAACCCAACCACCGTATTAATGATATGGGGCCCCAAAAAATTTGGGGGCCCCATACGTGTATCTAAGGGGCCCATTTGGCTTATTCCAAAAAGGGCCTCGAAGGTTTTTTTATTTAAGGGGCCCCCCTGAAATAGAATTTCAGGTTAAAAAATTGATGGAAATTAAAATTTAAAATCTGTAATGGATGTTGTAGGCCCAGAAAGTAGCAATGATGTAAAAGGAAAACCAAATATCCTAAAAGGAAAATTAGTTTTAAAAAAAGCCAAAATGAAAAATTATGAACCTCCTTTTTTTCTGCAGAGCTGCATAACCTTTTATCCCCATATATCTACACTTTAAAATTCGTAGGTTGGGAAAAATATCTATTTTTCTAGTTCTTTTATCTTTTAGTTTAACCGACGCGGCTCGTCGAATTTAAAAAAATTTGGGAAGGGTTTTCCCCCCCCCTTTTTACCTTTATATTATTTCCCTTTTAAAAAATATTTTAAAAATTTTTTTTATTTGCTTTTTTTCTCGCCGTAAAAAAAAATGGGGGGTTTTTTTCCTTTAACTTTTTAAAAAAAAAAAATTTCCTTTTTCTTTTCTTTCCTTTAAAAAATTTTACATTTAAAAAAAAAATTTAAACTTTTTTTTTAGAAAATTTTTAAAAAAAATTTCAAAATTTTTTTTTTAATTTTAAAAATAAAATTTCATTAAACTTTCTTCAAAAAAATAATATCACGAAACTTTTTTACCATGTGTAAAACGATATTATCCGTAATCTGTATAAAGATTGAAAAAATTACGGAGTAAAACGGCTTAAAAAATTTCAAATTAAAAAATACTTTCTGTCGCGCTTAAAGTTTTGAATATTTGAAAAATATCGCCATTCTTTTTTTGTCAATATTTTGAGATTATGACACCAACGTCGCATAAAGCTAATGATTTTATATATATATTTTTTTCTAATAGGCTGCATATTCGCAACTAAGTCTTTGCAGACACGCCAAGTCCCCAAATGCAGAGCTATTTCATGGTGGCATCCTCTAGTGGCAGCCCCCAGTACCAAATTTCGACGCCTTGATAAATTTTAATTCAAACTTTCGTCGGATACTAAATATTGCAGTGATTTAATTTTGCCGAGAGTATCAGAGCCAAATATTACATATATTTTGCTTACTTATGCACGTTATTATTGTTGACAAATGGCAAATAGCTTATACAAGCAGCAAAAGTTTGTAACAGCGTTGCACTTCAACTGATTGGCTGAAAACACAGGATTGTACTTATCATGTGACTATGACGTCACATGAATTTATGAACTGATTGGCTGGAAACACGGGATTGTACTTATCATGTGAATGTGACGTCATATAAATTTATCCCATTTACTTTTGAATTACAACTACTTATTAAAAACAAATTAATCACATAAAAATACTTGGAGTGATTTTTATTATGCAGTAAAAAAAGCGCAGTGTGCAAAAATTTATATCCAGGCAAAATTCAGAGTATCTAAAGAAAACTGACAGCTCATGCTTATTGGAGCAATTCAGATGTTATACCTTTGTGGTCAATGACAGGAGACAAGTGGGCAGTTGAACCTAGGCGTGAGACAAGTCCTTGAGAAAGAAAAGCCCCAGAGTCCGGAGATGGAGCTCCAAACAGAGGAAATAAACTTGTATTCATGGAGTATCGGCCATAACCTGATGTACAAAATAAAATATTCTCAGAACAAATGAATGATCTAATTAATTCTAAAAACAACTAGATATATTAATTACTATTTCAAATAAAGAAACGGAATAAGTACAAAAATTTATTTAATTAAAATAAAAATCAGAGACGTCTTAAGACTTTTTGAGGTCCTGGGCCCAAAGAAATAAGATATTTTGAGGCCATGAACCCCTGCAAAAGAAGGCCCTACCTTTGACCCTTGAAAGCAGACAATATATAGCATGAATTGTCAAATACTCGTATAAGCGTTAATTTAAAACAAATAAATCTGCACGACTGACAATCTTACAAACCGACTAGACAGATGTCCGTATTTCGACTAAATGAGTTAAATGTTTGTTTATGATATTAGGCTTAGGCCTAGACATGTGGACAGTAGGCATATAATAATCATTTGCCAGTTGACATGCTGTTTGAAATTCCCTGTTTTTCGAAGAACACGTAAGAGAGTAATATTTGACCATTAAAATTATTCGGATAATGATCTTATTAAGATTGAGTCAAGAACGAAACGAGGCCCCCCACCGAGGGCGCGGCTCTGGGCCCAGGCCTTAAGACGTCTCACATAAAAATGGAAAAGAAAATATTAAAAATTCAATAATGAAAATATTAAATGCCTTTAACGTTTTAAGAAATAAAAATATAACCTACTGAAAAATTTGAAAAAATATGTCCATAGAAAGAAAAAGAATAAATCATTTTGTAATCGTTAAGAATTAAAATAATTGAAAT
Source organism: Trichonephila inaurata madagascariensis (assembly GCA_019973955.1). NCBI lineage: Eukaryota > Metazoa > Arthropoda > Arachnida > Araneae > Nephilidae > Trichonephila > Trichonephila inaurata. The sequence continues at coordinate 155,797 of BMAV01002977.1, forward strand.
CTATCAGCAATTTCAATGAACTAAATTATTTGGAAATATCTTACCCTCAGGAGGAGGTGTTGGAGGCCAAAACCTCATATTGTTTACACCTGGAGTTGAAGGAGCTCGGAATGGACTGGTAGGCGGTCCGGGTATAGTACCTGTGAACATGCCGCCCAGAAAAGGGAAAGTTGAACCTTTAAAAACAACATTAAAGCATGAAATATTTAAAAGTATCAAGTAATAATCAAAAATCTATTCAAACATACTCAAAAAATCAATTACGCATATGTTTTTATAACCTTTTTGTTCATTCAATTCATAGTAAATCAATAGGTATATAATGAAAAGAACACAACTTTTATATCTAATACACTCATTCAAAATAAAATATGATTCTACTTTTTTTGTGCGTGTGTTTGAGGTTGACGAAGAATTATAATTTTCAAGCAAAAGAGCTATAATTTTTAACAGAGGCGGAAATCTTCAAAAATGACTTGGACATACAGCTAAATAAACACAGATAAATTTCAGAAATTACATGAAAACTATTTTAGAATACAGAGGGTGGTTATTTTCTCTGACATAGATTTAACGTAAAAAAGTCCAATCTCAAAACAGTGTAGAGAAATTTGTGAATACCTCAGGAATTTGCCCACATAGAGCTATATGAATAACTTATTCGGAACAAAATGGATAGGTTATTCGGAATGGATTGACATTTTAAAAACTTTTTTATATTTAAATTTTAATTAAAATTAAAAATAAAATGGGTTTATGGGGGAAAATTAAAATAATTTTTAAAAGAGAACCCCAAAAAAAATAAAAACCCTGACCAAAAATAAAAAATTAAGGCAAAAAAAATTAAAAAATTTTTCATTGTTTGGGCGGAAAAGTTTTAAAAAAAATTCCCTTAAAAAGTTTAAATTTTTTCCAGAAAATTCCCCTTTTTTAAATAAACAAAAAATTGGGAAAAATCCAATTTAAAATTTTCCAAACCCATTAAAAGAAAGGGGAATTTTCCCAAAATTAATTTTCAAAAATTATTGAAAATTTTAAAAATTTAATATTTTCCTTTTTAAAGCAATGAGAAAATATATATAAAAACCATTTCCAAATAATTATATTAATTTACGTAAGTATAAAATAAAAAATTAATTACCCTTAATTTTTTTGATTCTGTCATATGTTTTAAAATATTTATTTTAAATTTGTAACTATTTAAAAAAAAAGTACCCAAAATAAAATTTTTTTTTTGTTGATCTAAGTAGGAATTGACTTAAAAATTTTTTTTATAATACTTGTTATTAATTATCTTTAAAAATACCTTGAAATCCAAAAAAACCGTTACAAAATTTCGTTCAATTTTGAATCCCTTTTTAAAAATTTTAAAAAAAAAAACCTTTTCAAGTTTTACCAGTCGCCAAAATGATGCCAACGTGGTTGTATTTGAAATTTTTTTAAAAAATTTTTTAAATCACAATTTCCCATTAATTAAAATTTAAAAACTACTGTATTTTTCATCCAAAATAACGGGATAAAAAAATTTCGCTAAATTTGGGGAGCACTTTTAAAAATGTATTTTATTAACGATTAAAAATTTCCCAAAGAAGAAAAAATAAATAAATATATAGAGAATGGGGACCCAATAGTGGAATTTAAAAATTCAACAGAGGGGGGCCCCTTTGGAAAAATGGGGGATTTAAGACAACCGATCGCCAACCTCTGGGAAGAAAACGTTTTTGACTTTTTTGTCTTCTTTTATTTCTTTCTCATTCTAAATTTTTTAATTTATTTGGAATTGGTTCTTTTAGTGCGTTTAATATATTAAATTAAATTTATTAGTCACGAGAAAGCTTTATTGAGCAAGAACTTTACAAAATGGCCCCCAACGAGTTTCAGGGGAATTTCCAACGAACGAAAGTTTTTACCAGTCGTAAAAGGAGTACATTTTTTGAAACGAACCCAACCAAAATATAAACCCGGGGGTTAAAACCAAGTGACGTACCAAGAAGCTAAAAACATTTACCAGGTCACATATGAGGATGTCAACAATTTGAAAGCCAAACTCCTATGTCTTGCTACAGATTTGGAAAGTCCAGTTACATCAAGATAAAAGAATATCCAGACTGCAACCCTAGAATGGGAGGTGATGCGTCCTATACTGGTACCATATAAATTACAGATCTTTCATTTTCCACCGGGAAAAGCTTTTTTCCCCAAAAAGCATAAATAAAATTTTCCAGAAATGGGTTTGCGGAATGGTGCAAAGTCATTCCATTTTTTTGGGGAAATTTTTTCAATTTTTCTTTTAAAGGGAATGGTTTTTTAAAAACTCAAAAAATTTTTTTCCAGAGCTTTGGGATCAAACAAAGAAGTTATCTGTACAGAGCAAACTGTCCTATACTGGAAGGTAAAAAGTGTAAAAACGCTTAATTTTGCCCCCCCGCTAAAAATAATTCCCAGCCCCCCCTTTAAAAAATTTAAATTTTTCAAAAAAGCTTGGGGAAATCTTATTTTTAAAAAAGAACCAGAAGTATTTTTATAATGACCCTAGAAAAACCCCATTTTTGTAAAGCCTTTTTCAGTAAACAACAGTCAATCATTTCCAATGGTCTCGTATCTGGGGGAGTCTTACACCCGCCATTTTCAATCCTCTATTCTTTTATCCGTTTTTATCCTTACCTTTCCAAGGGTTTGTTCTTCATTAGGAAGCTGATCCACCCCAACAAGATTGGTTAAGGTTACAATAAATCATACTCATCTGATAGAAAAAAAAATAAACCTGGCCCGAAAAAAATTTAATATGGAACAGCGGGCAAAAAACTTCTATTTTTAGGGGAAAACGTTGGCTACTTTCAAACAGATCCCTATCCTTAGCACATACAGCTATTTATGGGCCCAAACATGATAAGCAGATGCTATGGCTAAATAAAATGACACATAATTATAAAGTTGATTTCCACAAAGCCCCCCCAAAAACCCACATTCTTGGCCTTTCTACCAAGAAGGGCAAATTCGAACATCGCGGATAATTCTTGACTCAAGTATATATCTGACTTTTTATATTTTAAAAAAAACCCGAACCCTCTGCTGTCTAATTATGATGATTACAAGAAAAAAAGGGAAAAGGGGAGGTGATTTATGATAAAATGAACAATACAGCGTCCATTTGTGGTATATGAAAAAATTTTAAAAGTCAAACCCCCAACCCAAAGGGGAAATAATGTGGGCGTAAAATATTTTGTTTTAGGCGTTTTCTAATTTAAATGCCTTAAACTGTATTAATTTATTCTGCTAAAATATTAAATTAAACTTGAGAAACAGTTTTACAATAACAAAAAAATGTGTGTGTGAGAGAGTGAGAGAGAATGCACATTGAAACTTATACTTTAAAAACAAAGATTTAGATTTGGAATTTTCAATGTTCTATCTGTATAAGCAAAACATAAAAAAATTTCAAAAGTTTTTTAAAATTTTTTTTAACAAAATACTATTAAGAAATAATGAATTAAATAGACGATTACGTAACAAAGTTAAGCGACCTTCTATGTCAAACATTAAAAATTGATCAGAAATCCGATTTTCTTTTTGAAAAAAATGAAAATAAATATACCTATCCAGATAAAGAACAAATAAATAATTGGTACTTTTAAAAAATTTAATCAAAATATATCGATTTACTGCATATAAATGAACCTTTAAAATCCAATTTAAAATCAAACTAAAAATTTCAGTTTTAAATTGAAAAACTGAAGAAAATTTTATGACGAGTTTACCTCATAATATATACAATTTCTTCATTCAATACGAGAATTTGTTTTTTCATTTCCTCATTTGAACATTTATCATTAAACATCGTATGCAAAAAATTCCAAAGTAAGATTTTTCTTAATAAAAAGAAATCAAAAATCACCTTCTTGAATTCCAATTTTAATATTTTAATCATACCAATGAATTTCCGCATGAATATAAAAAAATAAAAATAATAAAATGCAAACGATTTGACAATTTTTTTCCCCCTAAAGTTCCGGTTTACGTAATTAGGTTCGGCGTTTGTTTTATTTCAACATTTAGGAAAAAAAAAATTGCAGATAAGGTTATAATTAAATACGACAATAACCAATTTTAAAATGGGGAACCCTTTCCCTTTCGTCATGAATAAGTAAAAAAAAATATAATACGAACTTTTATTGTATACGTACTAGAAACTAAAGGACAATATCATTTTTGCCAAAAAATTTAATTTTTTGAAATATTATTTAGTATAGGAAATTTTTAGGTCTAATGAATCATGAATTTCTACATTCACTATATTACTATATGCAAGATACATGAGAAAAAGCAACGTAAAAATCGAGATAACTTTTTAGAGAGAAGTATACCACTAGATGGCGCAACGATACACAATTATTTTTAGATCTGAAACGAGCGTTTTAAGTTTAAATTCCATCCCGTGGTGCGTTAATATCTGCGTAAATTTCAAAATTAACATTGGTTTATAAAAATATGAAGTAAATGAAATTCCAAATCTTTCCATTTCCAGTCTGCATTGGCGAAAAGAACATACGTTTGTATGAAATTTAATCGGGCCCTGACAATATTTATAAAATGATTATTATTTAAAATTTTTCTTTTCTATGTAATTAATTTATTATATTCTAACGAATTTTGTTTACGGAAGCTTTGATGTATTTATATTTAATGCAAATGAAAAAATGTATATCCCAAAATACATACAAATTATTAATAGAAGGAAAAGGTATCATTCGGTGAAATGAAAAAGCTAACATCCCAAGAAATTTTACTTACTAGGTCCAGAGCGTTTCCATATTTTAGATATTTTTCTAAATTATACCATTTGATTGGTATAATTTAGAAAAGATTAAGAAAGTTTAGCATCTGATATATTATTTTAAGTTTGTTACATAATACATGTTAGTGTTTGTTATGCTATTATTATTTGTTATTTTATTTTAAAAACACACATTTCTCCTATATAAATAATTTAGTATATAGTTGCTGGTAGGTAAGCAACTTTAATAAGTGGAATTTTCTGTTTAAAATTTAAATATCTTTACTGGAATATACATAAGATTAAAGCTCAAGTATATATATATATATATATATAGGTTTATCATTCCTCAAATGTAAGCGATTGTAAAATTGATCTTTTATTTTTTAGTATCATTAATTGATTAAAAGTATACATACATCTTTAAAAACTAAAAATCAGAGTACGCAAGTATAAAATAATAAACTTTTTAAAGTAATTTTAAGAAAACCTTCATATCTAGTTTAAGAATAATAAATGTATCGATTTGAAAATTGCGAATCAGTTCGAATTCTCTTCAAAATGGAACAAATTCAGAAAATATTCCAGCCATATCAGCAATTTCACAGAAAACTAGGAAAGCGGTGCGTTTCACCTCTGCGAAACAGATATTTGGTGTTGCTTTACCTAGATAGGGATCAAAGCTTCCATCAAAATTACGTTCGATTGTTTGGTACAAAAGTAGTTTTTCCTGCTAAGAACTGCCGTTTCGAGATATTATTCTGCTGATAAAATCAAAGAATAGGGTTTGGCGGATAAGTAAATTACTGATTGAATACATAAGATATTTCATAGATTAAATAGATTTACATTAGATATAAGAAAAGCCTAACAAAATTAAGAATAATAGTTTATGGCCCCAATTTAACTCATTTTATGGTCTAATTTAACTCAATTTAATTCATAAATTCAACATTTTTTTTTTTTAAAAAAAATCAAAATGAAGGGTACAGCAAAACAATAACAAGAAATAGTGGTTAGAAACCAAATGCCAACTCGAAGATCATTTAATTAAGGTGACTACGTTCAGAATCGTGCTTTTGAAAAAGCGTATAAATGAATAGTTTTTTGATATTTAGTGCCAGTTGAATTAGAATATACACATTAAATTGTTTCAATAATATTATTACAAGAAAAACGCAATTTTTTGGCAATAAATGAAGAAAGAACGGCATATTTTCAAAAAACACACACATTCTCCTTTTATGGAAAATGCTTCGATAATAATAATTTGGGTATACTTGTATTTTGCTGGACCTCTACACAGAGCTTGAACTTAGATTTTTGAAAATTCACATTATTTTCAGTTACGATCCATTGAAATAATAACTGGTGTTTTTTGTTAACATTTCTTTACTCCAGATATATTAAAATATAAATAAATCCACTTCCAAATCCTAGTTCAGACTCTGTAGAGAAGATCTAGCTATATATATAGGTAAAATATTATTATTATAAGCCTTTTTCAAAAAAAATTTTTTCAAAATATGACATTTTTTCTTCATTTTTTAACGAATTTTTTTAAAAATGCATTTAAATAATTTTTTTTTTGTTTGGTTTTATAATAATATTCCAGAACAATTTTATATGCCTATTTTAATTCAAGTGATACTAAGTATAAAAATATTATCCATTTATCCGAACGTAGTCGGATACCTTAAGCAAAATCACATTAAATAATCCAAGGACTACCTTTAATGATTTATTATTGGAACCGAAACGTAGTATCTTCTATATTCGCAATTCTATGCAATCGCGTAGACTTTTATAGTGAAATGCATGCTAATAATATATTCCTCAGAATTTCTGCGTATTATGTCTCCAATTTGCAAGAAACAGGTTGAAATAGCATCGCATGGTAAAGAAAAAAAGTCAAGATATCAAAAATCTAAACTTGACGACACAAACACGTGTCTTATTTATTAATTAACTGTTACAAGAACAGTTCAACGAGTTACTGAAGACGAGTTATCATTATTCCTTTCTAATCATGGATACCTTAGAGTATTCTGGGAAAGGTAATCGTTAACACTTTGTTCACATTTCTTTAAGCATTTTTTATCTCAAATTCTAGAGAAAGCCTGAAAAACGTGTATTAGTTAATTTGGAACGTAGAGGGATAGATGAAGTTTTTAAAAATTAACAAGTTCAAAATTACACATGTTAATTAAGATCGTTAAACTAAAAAATAATTAAATCAATTCTCTTTAATATTAAAACTGCGATAATGGCACGATGCTAGTCAAGTCAAGATATCACTTTTAAAAAATAACATTTGTAATTTTTTTTTTACTATATTAGTCGTAGTATTCTTCCTTGGGATCAATTTATTCTGCAAAAATGATAAAAGATATATAAAAAAAGTTCCCGTAAAATCCAGCATATAGCACGCACCTAGACTTTCAAGCTGCATTTTTTTAATTTTTAGGTATATTCGCCGTATAACGCGCACCTACTTTTTACAAAGAATCCTGAAATGTACGTATGCAACGCTGTTATGTTTTTCAAGTCATTTATTCGAGGTATTACCCCAGATTTATGAAAAAACAGTATACTTCTAAAACAACAACTCTTTTAGTTCATAAGGCATGACATTACTTTCAAATACACATATTTCGATGTATGTAGAAGTCGAGCTTTTTTTCTGTTTATCTCTTTTTCTTATTTTAAGAGCTCTCATTTTCATACCCGGCGTATAACGCGCACCCTTGAATTTCAATCTTATTTTTTGTGCTAAAAGAGAGCGTTATATGCCGTATTTTACGGTAAATATACTTAAAATAATCTTAAAAGAATAATCAAAACATTTAAATTACGTTATAAACTAAATCTTTGAAATCCTATTTTGAATTTATACTGAGTATAAAAAAATATATATTTCAAAAATAGCTTTATACATTCAATAGGGGGAAGCTTAATTTTACTTCGAAAGTTATTTCGCTATTTTGTAATGAATAAAGAAATAATTTTAAAGTTGAGTAATCATTGGTCAGAGAGCATTGTCACTAAGAAAATAATTTTACTTTTTCAAAATGAATAAGACTTTCCCTCATCCTGCCTACGTATGATGCCTCTTATTCTAATTTCGTGGACAAAATCCAAGTCTAAAAATTTTCAATTCAACACAAAGTGTATAACGTTCATAAGTATTGTCGAGCTTTAGTTTCCCCACATTGGATGTATTACAGTATTTTTAAAGCATGGTATCAATTTTATATTCCTATTTCAAAACAGCAGTTGAATGTATGTCAAGTTACAAAGGGATAATTTCTGATGTATAATCGAGGGAAACAGCAAATATATTGTTTTATAAATCAATATTGTTTTTTGAGTTGAATGTTCTTCATCGAGACTAAACTAATTAGCGAAACAATTTTCCCGGTAAGAAATAATAGGCATTTGTATTTAACTCCTCTCTCATCAGTGTAAGAAGAGTTTGGACAGTCATAATTTTCAATTCTTCAGATAATGAGCTAAATGGGATTTTATTTGCTTTTACGACAAAACTTACCTTTCAAAGAATACGGAAAAAATAATTAAATTCCATTTACAAAACAATATTTTTTTATGAGCTTGCTTTATTAGTAACTCCCCCAACTGGATTTAATTTTAAAACTATATTTAAAGAATTAGCAAACGAATACGTACAGCCTATTTTTTTATAAATTCAATAAATGTTTTACACACGAACTATTTAAAAAAGAACTCTCTTTATGTCAAAATACTTGCAGGAATGACAGAAAGGTAAGAAATTTTACTTAACTTAATATTGAGGAAATTAACATTATCCAAACATTAACGAATGCGGTGTAAGTGGATTTTTTAAAATTATATAAAGCAGTCTCCCCCCTCCTAAAAATGTTGAAGTTAACCTAATTCTACAAATTAGAAAAAGAATCCTTAATAATGTAAGGACACATTAAATATCAGCTGCGAAATATTGTAGGAACTGTAAGTTATACATGTACATATTATTTAAAAGAGAAAAGATTTATTTACTTATTTATCCTTTATTGTATATTATCTTATAACAATGAAGTATGTACATATATCCATTATGGGTTCGGATCTCTTAGTCGTTTCAGAAATATGTATAAGTATAATCATGCATTTCTATAATAGTCTATTCGGTGTACATAATTTACATAATAGAAAAACACATCCATTTTACCTAAAAAGTTAGCTTACTACGAACTCAAAAAGAAGGATGAGAGTACCTTAGCTTTAAACCAAAATAAATCTGAACTTTAAAAAAAAGCTTGAGGACCGTCAAGGACTGACAAAGCTTATGCTAATATATGTAATTTTCAAAATTTTAAAAACCTATTTCAAGAACAGAACTTAAGACTAGTAAAAAACAAAGATTTTTTAAATGCTTCAAAAATATAAGCCAAGATAAAACTTAATTCAACGCAGCTAAATACCAAGATATTTTTGTCTGATTAATTATTGCAAGTTTTGTGTCCTTAGTTAAGCTAGTAGCTGAATGTAGACTAAATTGCTCTATCATGTGACATAAAACTTAAAAGACATTTAAGTTTGTCGCTTCTAAACTCCAGAACACAGCAACGTCACTTTTATCATCATACACCTAGCTCGCGTTCAAGATGCCCAAACAATATCATCTAAATAATAATGAGAAAGGAAATAAAATAATTTTGCAATTCAGAAAACGAACTTTCAATCAAAGTAATCAAACGGAACAAATAAATAAAATCTTGATGAGAGTATTCTTCAGGAAGTCAAAACATATTAAGTCCTATTCCTATTGAGACACAATTTGTCACCACGCAAGAATATTTACAATAAGTGGCCCTAAAATTTATAAGCCAAGACACTAGGCCACACAACGAAACAATTGGTTTAATCAAGTTGTATGATCATCCCTCTGTAACGTGAACAGAAGGGGTGGGATGGGGGATCACTGAAAAATTAACTTTTGCCTATTTATTTTATCATTGCATTTTAGATTAACTGAACAACGATTTAGAACGGACATTCCCCCCCCCCAGAAATTTCTTAGGCGTAAGTAAGGGGAGTAGGCTATGGCCTTCGTATGATGCATAAATTCTTTACGAAGAAATCAATCACTCTTCAACAGTAAAAAATGATTAACCTAAGAAATATAATGCCCTTTTTTGTACATTAATCAATAATACATATAACAAATTTCAAGTAAGATTTTAATTCAATTCAAGTAAATGCCTGTCAATGTGGAGGTAGAAATCAAAATATTAAATTACGTAGCATTCTGAAATATACTTAATTTTGCATAAAGCTGAAGTTGCAATTCCGTATATATATTAAAAAAAGAAGCAATAACACCAATTATTGTTACTAGAACTAAATATAATGAGATTATTTTCTTACTCAAATTTGTAGATTTTGTGAAATGTCACTGAAGATTTCTCCCTCAGAGCTTATGATTTTTTCGTTATACGTTTTGTAATTCACTAATTTATTTGTCTTATTTCGTCATTACATTATTGCAACTGGCACAAAACGGTAACGATATCAAAACAATATTCAAAAATACGTCCAAAGAATGAAAATGAAGGAATAATAATCATAATAATAAAAGTTGAAAATCTAACATGCTCGGATGAAGGCTTTTTCTCTAAGCTGATTGGATATATATGTACATAAAGATTGTCACACACAGTGCTTACTATACACAAAAACATTAAAAGCAATAATATCCTTAACATAAATATTAAACAAAATGCCAGAAAATTAAGAGAAACACCTAATAAACCACGGTTTATAAATAAAAATTTGATTTTCTCAGTTTAAGTAACTAGTCGGCACAGAGCCAAAAATTTTTGATTGAAAAACACAACAGTTTTATTCTCCGAAGTAAACATTAAACGAGTGCCAAAAGCTCTTTGCGCGGCGGACAAAAATTAGAATGCAAAAAACAACTGGTTCAATTCCACAAATTCTTTCAAAACAAACATGTTGCCATCGAGTAAAAGATAAATACTTAGACGATAGCATTGGTATATGACATGACAGAAAGTTATTTTACACTAAATATACATTAATAGGAAATAAAAAGAAATTAAGTACAAGCACAAATAAAAAATGGTTATTGTAAAACTACGATTTGATCCAAGCAACAATAATAATGGTAGAAAAGTGTTCGATTCTGTCCTAAAGAGCGATATCGTTATTAAAATCGGTTGGTTAAATTGTTAGCCAAAAGAATTGCAACTACAGCAATTAACTGCACTGAAATAAAAGCCGAAATTTAGTAAGATATAGATGCCTGCAATTTTCTCCAACTGAAATAGAATTTCGGAAAAATACTCAATACTAATGCAAATCGTTCTTATCTTCAAGAAAACAATAGCTCCGTAAAACGATTTAAATTTTATCTAATCGAAAAACTAAAACAAAAATATAGAATTTTAGCACTAGATAAACCAAAAGGAAAATATACCATGAGGGTCTAATATTACAAATGCCATAACACAAATATAAAATACAAAATACTATTTGTTAGTAGTTCGTAAAGGAAAATAATTCATTGCTATAACAGTGATAAGAAACAATATAACAATAAAATTTTAAAAGTCTGCTAGATATGTGAGCATTTATTATACAGTTTGAGATATTTAACAATCATATAATTCTTTTTATACTGTAAAATGAATGCTTCATTTTATAACGACCTTTCGATTCCCCTGAAAATACGATGAGATTTTATATATATATATCGTACATTACATTTACTGTGGTATGCTAAAAAAATATACGAAAACATTGCCATTAATGTTCTTACCTTTTATGTTTTTAAATATGTTATTAATACGTTTTTAATTATATGAACTGATAGGATAAAAATTTCCTCAACACGGAAAAAAACTGGAAGATTTTTTTTTTTTTTATTTCAGTACAAATATATTCCACATATTTAATCTCGAATGTCGTAAATAGTAGTTTCTGTCTTGTTGCATTAAAACTAAGATTTTTAAAAAATATTTTAATAATTCATTGATGAATTATTAAAATAATTTCTGATTCACGAAATATTTAAAAGTACTGGCATGAAATTATTTACGAAATGAAATTAAATCTGTCGTTTATAAAATCAATAAAATGGTCTCATCGAATTAATGCATTTAAACTGCATTAAACTGATAAGCTCATATATCAGAAATTCGATGCTCAATAAATAGCAGAAACTTAAAGTGTATAACCACACAAATATATATTCCAATATAGTAAATATATCACAATCTTGACACAAGGCTAAGGGGTTGCAAATATATGTTAACTCAGCTATTTCAATTTTCTTGCTTTTTGTTTTCATTTAAGTTAAGACTTACAATAATCAGGTATATTGTAATGATATGTGAGTGTGCGTGCACGTGTGTATAGTAATGATTTAATGAACTGAGATATATAGTTATAAAAACAACTTATGAGTACTGTAAAAAAGCGCAAAATGACATGGAATATAAAAATTTAAAAATTAATGGTGAAAGATCTGTATATTAAATGCTTATTCATCTCACTACAGTAATAAATTTAAGTATTGCAGCACGGACTCTTGAATAGCAACAATCAAAGAGATACGGTTAAATTATAGTTAATTCTAATTATAATAATTCAATAACTATATACATAAAAAATCTTAAATAGTTATATAACAAATAAAAAGTTTCCAAAAACCACAAAATATACATTAAAAAAAAAAAGATTCTTCAATTTAAGAGGGGAAGGATAGGATTAAAATCAGTAAAATTACGAAAACAAATAAATATATGCACTCTCAGACCAAATAAATCATATTTCTTTGAACAGAAAGGGTATTTAATAACATTATACACTTTTATATAAGTAAAATTATGTCGCTTATGACATTTCTCGAAATCCAGACTTTGGTAACCATAAGACCAACCAACAACAACAACAAAAAAAAGAACGCAATGTTGCAGATTTTTTTAAAACTAATTTTTTAAAAACTGCATTAGTAACAAACAAGCATCGTCTTACTATTACTCAAAACAACAACAAAAACAAAATCCCTTAACAAGACAAAATAATGCTGACCAGACTACTACAAAGTACAATTTTGAATAATAAAAGAGACCAATGGGCTCTGAATGGAAATGTATGCGAATAGAAGTTAGTAACACTAAACAAAAACTGCACTAAAAACTAAAATACTCTTGGATACGTCTCTCCTTTGTTCGACTTCTGCAAAGCGGAAACTCACGGAAACCTAACTTTTCTTTATTGAATAAGCACCGAACACTGACCGAAAGACAGCTCATATATATTCATCTCACTCCCCCTCCCTCTTTTATTGAGTCTTTTGTAACCGAATCCGGAGCACAAAAGGTGCTATTGTTGCAGAGTCGAGCGGTGAACCTTCAAGCCAGACGGGCAATTTGTCGAACTCATGGTCTGGCTAATTGAACTCGCAGGGGAAAAAAAAGGGATGCGCTTTCATCTTGGGTGAAACCCCCCATCCTTTTTCATTTCCCAAATTTTTTCAATTTTTTTTTTTGGACTTACAAAATTTTGCAATTCACACAACAGTGGATAGTTTGTGCAACATTACCTCTTTCATACAGACGAGACGGCAATTATTCAAATTTCATCTAATTGTTAGTAAAAAGAATATAGTTGCAATAGTGTTTAATTAAGTTGTGGAGTCGGGGTCAGAATCGGAGTTGGACAGATTTTGGGGTAAAAGGAGTCGGAGATGAGTCCCTAAAACACGTCGTGACTCCCCAATTTTTTGGATGTTTAATTTTAAATAATTGAAAAAAAAGTAATGATAAACTGAGTTATTTTCATTTATTCAATTTTTCTTATTATGAATTATATTTTGAGAAATATTAAGATAATAAAGAGCCAAGAGACTTTAGATGTAAAAATGAACACGCACATGCGAGATTTCTACACATCCCTTTGAAGAAATATTGAAATATGGTCGATATTGCAAGACACCTGTTTAAGAGCTTATACAAATCTATCCTGAAAAGTTAAAAGTATCCCTAATAGTAACAATTCTTCCTCCTACTTGTATGGAAAGACTATTCTCAGGTCTGAAGTTTATCAAATCGAATCTAGGTTTTCTATCAAAGATCTTGCTGAAAAAGTGTTTTGAAATTACCCCCAAGTTTTCCTTGCAAAAATTAATTTCTTAAAAAATCCTATTACATCAATTTTTTTTTTTAGCATCTACTACTTCATATATATATATATATATATATATATATATATATATATATATATATATATATATTAAAAAAAATTTCCCATTATATGTTTTCAAATTTATGAGGGAGCCGAAGTCTTTTAAGTTTAAAATTCCAGGGGCCAGTCGGATATTTTCTCAACCGACTCCACAGCCCTGAAAAAAAAAAACGCATTTGTCTAAATGAAGGAAGATTATTAATGTTTCTGGATGTAAGCGAGATCAAAGCAAGACAGCTTTCAGCAAACAGCAGGGGAAAAATCGAAAAGTTTAATAACCATTCAGTAGAATTATTTTTCTAGTCTGCAGTTTCAAACTACTTTTCTTGAAAAATCCAAATTAGGAAAGATATTTAAATATTTAGAAATATTTTAAGATGAATTGTGTCTTAAAATGAGCACAATTCTTGTTCCCAAGAACAAACCTTGGATGGTGTCGGTGTTTCATAATTTGATGTCTCAAATCGTGTTTTTGTCTTGGGACTAGAACAAAATTAATATTCAAGTCGTTGTATGTAAAAGAATAATGAAAATTTGATACAATACACGCTGATTTCGATAGCAAGATTAACTGCAGTATAAAATTATACTGAACCTGAAACATAATGACAAAGATAAATGTGGAAGGCTGACAAAGGCATCGAAATTCAGGATATATTTTCAGAAAAAGAAAAAAGAAACGATACTACTTGAAATAAAAGATAACCCTTACTGACGAATTGGCTAAAATATGAATTAAAATACGTATGTCATAGATAACTGGAAGCACATATATAGCAATTCATTTTTTATGTTTGCAGCCAAAAAAGAGTAAATGTTTCAGTCCACTAATGAAATTCATTTACTCATCCCAATACCTCGGAGTAAGCATGCAAAACTCGCAGGCCTCAAGGTGTCTGTACCCCGAAAATTCATTGGTATGTTGTCAAATTGGTAAATTGTCAAATGCAGATATTCAATGATTAATATATTCTTCATTTTCTACATCAGCCACCTTTCGTGCAATTTTTTTTACATATTTTATTAATTTTATAGTAAAATACCTCACTTTAGAGAATTTTCGATCACCTGTCTGTTATTGAAATTTCAGTCATCATGAAAATGGAGATATGTCTGGACTATAAAGTGGAGCAGGTAGAATTTTCCATCCAAATTCTTTCAGCTTCTGTTGAGTCAGTCATTCGTGCGGTGTGTGAGGTCGGCGTCATCTCGTTGAAGAATCACACCCAGTCTGTTGAATAATGCAGGTTGTGTTCAGTGAGGAAAGCCCACTTTAAATTCTCTAATGGTTGACAGTAGATGTCTGAGGTGATAGCTTGGTTTTTGTCAAAAGCAGTTTAAAATAAACCACTCCTTTCACTCCTCACCAAAAGCAAAGTAAAACTTTTTTGGGTGCAATCCTGGCTTTGCGGAGGGAATATGTTTTCTCTTTTGAGTTAACCATTGTCTTATTCGAGCAAAGTTTTTAAAATATTTTTTTCGTTTCATACTTAAAAGGTTTAGAAAAGAACCCAACACAATGGGGAAAAAATTGCTCGTTCTCAATTTTGAGTTCTGACTACAGGAAACACTAACACCCCCCAAAAATCTTTTCTATCATTTTAAGGCAATCCGTTAAACTGACGTTTATACACAATGGGGTCTATCAGCTAGTTCTCTACTAGTTAAAAGGGATTTCTGACTTAACCATTGCTTTCAAATTATCATCATTAGCCTGTATTGCTCGATCGTTTCTCTATTAAAGACTAAAATTCCCTTTTAAATATTTTTTTACACCAACGTTGAACCAAATTTCTAACCTATACAGATATAGGCCTCACACTAACTAATGTTTTGATTTTCTCCAGAAGCTCTAAATACATAAAATATGATAGGGTGAATATGCCACTTATCGTATTACAGCACTTCTATGGAAATAAAAATTAAAATTAAAGTTTTGTGTGGTGTAGAATATATATAAAGGGTATAAAATTAGGTTGAAAAATAAATTTTTGAAAACAGTGATATAGAAATTGAATTCGATTTGAATGTGGGAAAGTTAAAATCCAGAATTATATATATATACATTCCTATAATAATTTCGAAACTTAGTTTTTGTTATTTTCATCTTTTTTATCTATAACTTATTATTTTATGTAACCATAAAGTCCCTTCACTGCAATCCGATATACAACAATATTGTTGACATAAATATTAATCAGATAATCATAGTGTTTTGCCCTTCCCCAAATTAAAATACATATCTATAAAAACAACCGTTTTAATGCCCTTATCAACTTTATAAATTAATTCAAGACTGGATAGTTACCAAATAAACGCACGTTTTTTGTCCGTCTTTAGTCTCAAAAGTAAGACACACTTGTTTTAGTTTAAGTTTGTTTGCCTTGTTTTAATTTTAAATACAAATAGTTTAATAAAAAAAGAAATAATAGTTGACATTGGAAAAAATAGTTTTTACTTTCTACAAAACAATTTTATATCTTTTAACGCGTTAAATGCATTAATGCACAACTTAAACAAAACGTATATTTTTAAGTAATGATTTTTTTATTATATACATTTCAAAATATCTTAAATTATGAACAACTGTTCAATTGTAAACTATTTTTTGTCTGCGTTAGCAATGCGTTCTTTTTAGGCAAATCTATTAAAATATGAAAAAATGAGTTGACAACATACTTATAGAGAAGAAATTATAAGATCGATAAGACGATAAATGAATGGACTCAATTCATGTGATGTCATAGTCACATGATAGTGAAAGCCACGAGATTCTAGCCAATCAATTTAAAAACTCATGCGACATCATAGTCACACGATAAAAACTTATCTAGTGTTTCCAGCTAATCAGTTCACGCGCTCCGGTGTTGCCAAGTTTTGCTCTTTGCAGAAACTTTCTCTTAAAAAGTACATATGTATACAAATGCATTTTATTTAAAAGTATAAACATAAAATATGATTTTTTTTTTAATTTAAAAAATCTTTTTGGAAAAAATTCTTTTCCCTAAACATATAAACATCTTTACCCAAATATAAAATTTGAAATTTTATCTGAGTTTTACAAATAGAACAATAAGTACAATTAGTTTATTGTTTGTTTTGAATTCAATTCACGTGTTTGTTTTTATCATGTGACATCATGAATTGAGCCCATTGAAATGTCAGCGGACTGAAGCACAGAAATGTGTTAAATACTCATTTTCGTTGACCCGTAACTCAAAACATTCTTACTCAATGAAAAACTGCAACGTTATGTTATTCGTAAAAAATATCTAATGCCTTTTATTTAGCTTAATTCCAATTACAAAATAAAAACAAAAACTGAAACCTGATAAATTTTTCAATAAAACTCGAAAGAACCAGTAAAAATATGATCATCCCAAACACTCGCGGTGAAGTGTTAACAATTCAATTATAACGACATTAAAAAAAATCCAAGTCATTAGAGAATTCGCTAAAATTCTTAATGGTACGCAAAGCCTATTGTGTTTTACAAATCATTTCAATGGAATCACATTCCTTAATAAAATCCATAGAACTTGTAATTTCAGATTTCAAAGTACTTACGCGTCACCATCATTTTTTAAGAGTTACGTCCTCTATTTGTCACAGCATCGCAACAAATGATATCGATGATATTTGTTTATCGAATAAATTTCGGACTACTACAGAAATATTTTAACTTAATTAAATATTTTTCTTTTAATGCAAAAAAGCTTTTTTATCTAATGATTTTGAGTTTCCCAAACATCGTAATGAAGTATTTGAGGGGGATAATACAAAAATGCAATAGTAATACAATTTGCAATCATCATTTCCGAAATGACAACACTTTCTACAAATAGCGAAACGAAAGACTACTTGAAACAGATCCACAGCTTCGTGTGTGGGCTATTGAGTAAAACTGGTTTATTCTACTTTTGTAATATCAAGTTTATACATTCGACATTAAAGATTCAATCCATTTGCAAGTTCGGAAATTTATGAATCAGTCCACACAAATTAAGACTACTGGAGGTATTAAATACTAATACTTTTAATTTAAAGGGAGTGAGTTATAAGTCAAATCATTGGGAGGTGGTAAATTAAGAGAAATTATACGACTGTTTCAATACACATATTTTAATTAAATATATATATTCTTTCTCTTTATGCTTCTTTTCAAAAAGTAGTAGAAGTAAATGACTTAGCATCAGGTATAAATGAGAAAAATAGAAAAGAACACACACACACATTGCTCGTAAAACAATAACAAAAAAATTCTAACGGCTCGTTGAAGGCATTAAATCCTGAAAGCACGACTTCGTTTTCTCGGAGTGAAGAGACCATTAATGAATATGATTATCGATATATTTTATGTTATTGATTTGGCAACGATATTATGCAACGTGTGTTTGCATAATATCGTCTACAATGGGACTTTTAGTATCGACCATGTATTAGAAATGCTCTAGATCAGTGGTTCTTAAACTTATGATCTCCGCGGCCCACCTGTATGCATCAGCTTGACATTGCGGACCAAAATTTTAAACACCTCGATTCCCAACATATATATGGCTGTGTGATTTAAAAGTTCCTCAATAATCGACTACAGACTTTTTTTAACGCACTTCTTTTTTTTCCCCTTCATTGAGGCAATTTAGTGATCTAGTCTAGAATGGCACATCTTTCAATTTTTCCACGAGGTCTTTCAGAGTCTGTAAAAAAAAGGAAAATCTAAACAATAAATGAGAGAACGCGGACCCCGTTGAAAGGCAATTTATGAATCGTTGCTCTACGTTTTATATGTTTGCGTTAAATGTACCTTTTGTATTCAAAAAATTTGTTTAACGATAGCCGTGCTGTTAATAAACTAAATTTAGAAATAATTTTTTTTAAAGTTTTTAATCAAACTTATAAAAATGCCGAACCATTAAACCAATCACATCTCTTGTCAGTCGGGATTCATATCAATAATCGATATAATTAAAAAACAAGGTCAATTAAATCGATCTATCTATAACTTAGCATAAAAATTCACTTTCTGAAAAATACAAGAACGTTTATTAAAAAAAAAGTGTGTTTTTTTTTTTAAATACGAAACACGAATCCTTTTTATTTCCTGCAACGTTCTCAAAACCTATAAATTACAATTCGAACAATTTTTCATTTAAATACATCGTAAAATCAAATGACATAAAACGGTAAATATTAAGAAACGTATACAAATAACGTCATATTCCGATTTCACAACAATTCATTGAACACTTATGCAATTGGATATATGAAGTCAAGCTAACAAAACTTTTGTTCACATCTTTACCTGTTCGATTCCATTGTTATCACTTAATTGAATTGCCGCCCAAACCCATGTTTAAATCTGATCTACGGTGAATAACAAACTGTATTCTTTCATGCAATCGGACACTTCACATCATTTATCAACGTAAATAGAACACTGTTGTTGTACATCATTAATATCCAGTACATTTGTCGGATAATGTAATTTCGGAATCTTACGGATGACTGGTTGTGGGCATAGGTCAGAACGAGCAAGATGATAAAATATGGACAGTAACACCGATAATTCCCTATAAAGTGTACATCTCTATTTCATAAGCAAGGCTAATTGTTTCCAGATTGCGGCCATTAGCACTTTTTAGAGCGAATGAACTAAATCAATCACTTTAAATTGGGCTACGGTGAAATACATTAAAAAAAAAGCACAGGAAACACACCTAATGATAAATAAATTAATAATTCCGAAAGAAAATACACTGGTGCTCCAAATTAAGAGAAATTTTAGATTTTGTCGATAATCTCTAAAAAGAGTGGTCTTCAAACTTTTTCAGCTCACAGGGCCCTAGAACAGGGATGGCGAACCATTGGCACGCATGCCATTGATGGCACTCGGTACAATATTTTGGGCACGCCACCGATCAAAACGATCAACCGCGCGATTGATTTTTCAATCAAGGAATTTTCAGTGAGATTTTCTCAGTTCAAAGAATTATCAGAAACGCTAAAGTTTATTTTATTCACTCTTATGTGACATCATTTGATAAGCTGAACTTGCCCCAATTCGATTGGTTTTAAGTTGAAGAATTTTTGAAATGCAACTTATTGATTTCTAGTCTAGCTTAATATGGATTCAAAAATTTATTGAAACAAGGAAAAAGTTAGAATTGATTGAAACAGAAAGATTAACGAGCAATATAAGAAAAAGGCCAGTAACGAAATTTTAGAAACATTAAATTCGATTCCGGATACGTTTAACTGTTTGAAGAAGCAGGCTCATGCTATTTTAACCATATTTTCTCATCGACCTATGCCTTCGAATCATTATTTTCAGAGATGAGTAATATTAGAAACTCGCTTAGAAACCATTTGGTAGATGACTCCCATTCAGCATGCATTCTGCTAAAAGTAACATTTGACCCAATCCTAATATAATTTGTCATCTAATCTGCAATAGCAGAAATCACATTAATCTACTTTATTTAATTTGAATTAAACTGTTTAAACTAAAACATACATTTACTACTAGTATTTAGTTTCATTATCTTCCGAATAATCACAAGTCAAAATTATTTGACGGCACGTCTATACCTCACTAAGCATTTCCTTAGAAAAAATGGCACGTTGATCCATAAAGGTTCTCCACCCCTGCCCTAGAACTTAAAGGTGTTCTCATGGAAGCCCTAGAACTAGAAAGGGTTTTCATGGAGCCCCATTCCACATACATACTTAAAATAGTACATTTATTATAAAAATTCAATAATTTTTTAATATAATATGTTTACTATAATAATAATAATCTGTGATCCAAATGTCACCAACTCATGCATTATATTTAGTAACCGGGAATGTGGTTGCTTTTTTTCACACGAACTGTCGAAGTCTAGGTCTTTTTAGATTAAATGCAATCGCATACCATATTCTGAGTTTAATTTGTTTTTGTAGCCACTCACATTGAGAAATATATTTCCCTTAAACACAATGTTTTGAATGGCATTAAAATATTTATAGCTATGCCAGAAATGCTGTTTATTTTGTATGAATATGCTACATGAAATTTAGGAGTTGTTCTTGTATAAATTTAAATTCTAACGTTGAATATGTTAATATGTTGATATAAGTTGTTTCTTCTCCTTCATTATAGGTTTTCTTATCCCCTTCAAAAATGCAAAAAGGTGCATTTTCGATTAGAAAACTATTTAGTTTTGAAAAAATTGTGCTAACTAAAGAGTATAAAATTACTTCGTAGAACCCGAAATAGTAAACAATAGAATATTCACAATCCAGTAGGAGGCATATATGTAAAGATAAAACATTTTAACGTTCTTTAATTATATAAGAATAAAAGTTTAAAAAGTGTTGGAAAATCAAGATATTACAGAAATAAAATTCTCACAGTTTTAATGAATAGGATGAACTTTAGATTATAGTAGTTATACAAACTTCATAGAGAACGTGAATCCATTTTGCAAACATATTTATAAGTTTATTTTCGATTTTTTTTTTGTGACTCGTGGAACCCCTGAGTATGCCTTGCCCCAGAGTTCCGTGGAACACAGTTTGAAGACCACTGCTCTAGAACTACTGGACAGATTTTAATGAAATTTGGTATGTATATAGGGCTGACATATTGAAAAAAAATAACCATTCAACAGTTAAAATACTGGATTAATTTAGAGACAAAAGAGATGAATATGCGATGGTAGCACGGATGCCCTTAAGACGAAGCTCCAGAAGTACGAATAAGGTTACGCAGTATTTTATTTTAATGTTGTGGAGGCATCTTGAACTTCCAAAAACAGTGTCATAAACCTATTTCTGCACACTACTGAACAAATTGCGTGATGCTATGATGAAGAAATGATGCGGTATGATCATCAAAGGCGTCCATCTTTTTCACAATACACCTCCTTGCTCACCTGCAGGTGCAGTTGAGGAATCGAAAGTTGTGGCTTTGAAATTTTGACACATCCACCTTATTCTCCCGTTCTTGTTCTAAACGAATTTTCCTTTTTTTAAGAAATAAAAAACTTATCGCGAGGTTGAAATTTTGATAATATATGACATCATTCAAGAGATGGAAAAACGGCTTTCGAAGGACATTGTTGATTTTTACTATGAAGATCTTTGAAAAATTAAGAAATACTAAGAGAAATATATAACTCTGGATAGTGACTGTATAGAAAAGGTTTAATAATAAAAATTAAGTCTCTATCTCGTTTATTTTAAAAGTAGTAATTAAACTATTAAATTCTTATAAAAGGATATATTTTATATGCTTTATTTGATTTGGTTGACCTCAGAAAAAAATGTAAAAATTACAGTTTTCAGCATATTTTATACATAGCAGAGTAAACAAAGTAATTAATACTATTCACACTTTTTGTGTGTGAATTAAACAGATATAATTAATGCTATTTAATTAGCTTACTAAAAAAATATGTGTAACGTTCTCGATTAATATTTATACAAAATAAAAATATGACGACTTTATGCAAAAAGAGATAAGAGAATGACTTATGGCTGTCGTTGATCACTGTCATGGAACAGGAACCAAAATCAGACACATTTTCAGACAAAAAAATAAACAAATAAACGTTTTCATTTTTCATATAAATTCCTGACGTTGTGACATACATAACCTTTTACTAAACTGCATCTTTAGAATTTTACAATTCAAAATAAGTGTACGATTTTTTTTCTATACAATAGTGCAAAGTGAAAAATCAATTTATCAAAACAGTATAAAAGAAAAATATGAAGCATATCTTAAGAAAGGATAGTGGATTGATTCAGACGGAAATAAGTAGTATATTAATATATGCTCTTTAAGAGAGTAGAGTCAGAATATTAAATTTATATTTTATATATATATTTTTAAGACAAAAAAAAATGCCCAGTTTTTTTAAGTTCTACAACATTAAATGAAGCCAGACTTAAATGAATAGAAGTTTTACACTAACACTCTGAATTTTTTCACGGGTTCCATTCTGTATTTTTAGTAAAATTACATTTAATGTATTATCTTTATCAAAATTTAAAAAATTGCTTCGATGATTTTTTTTTTTCTTCCAAAACCTTAAATATATAAGTTCAAAAATCTATGTTTATCTCTTTTTCCATCAACCTCAAGTATCTATCATTTTTGTGCCATTTTAATCAAACAAAATCGTGTTGGTCTTAACAAATTAATACAAACCGTATCTTACACATGAAATTTGCAACTTTTCACGTTCGGCTTCTTCCCAAATTAATCACGCATCGCTCTGCGAAATTCCGAGTGAAACGATTCGCGGTATGTTATTCATTAAAGATTCCATTTTCTACAACGAAGGAGGGAAGCAGATTTCGTGTACGCGAGAGAGTGAAGTATTTTTGAATTATCTCCTTCATTCTAAACAAACGAACCACCAATGGCTTTCTAATGTATCCAGCGTAATGCACATACATCCCTTACACACACTCTCTCTCTTCATTCCCCCCTCGGTACACGCATGTACGTGAAGTCCTCGATCAATACGCCCGCACGTGTATCGAGCCATTCCAGAGAAAAAGGTAGCAGCAGATTCATTTAACGTTGGGGGCTGTAACGCAATAGAGGGGGGAGGGGTGATAGCCGGTAAATTGCTCTAGGGTCATCATTACCGAGGAGGGGGTTGAACAGTAATGGAGAGGAGAAGTTCGTAAAGGGAGAAGGGAGGGAGAAACACTGCCCCACATTATTATCGGGTCATCACGCCCTTGATTAGGCAGTTTAACTATCAATTAGCCGGAAAAAGGGTGCACCAGGTGGGACACTTAAAGCGTGACACTGCGTGCCATTCAAGTGATGACCGCAGTTGCATTTATAGATGGAATGGGGCGCATGCGTATGCGGTCGACGAAGGTGTATTTAGAGGGGGCCGAGAGGCACTCCCTCCTTCCTCCTACAAAGATAAATTTAATACGATTTTATGACGTCACGATAATTAAGTAAATATTTATAGGAGAGAGAATATTAGGTAAGAAAAATTATATGTAGTATATAAATGAGAATAGATAATCTGTAAGAATGAAACAAGTAATATAAAAAAATAGTTTTTAAGTCAATTCCTACTTAGATCAACAACGAAAAATTTTATTTTAGCTACTTTTTATTAAATAGTTACAATTAATATACATATGTATATACATAGGACAGAATCACAACATTAAGTGGTAATTAGTTTTTTTAATTATCATTAAAGTATCGTATTGTCCTTTCAATTTCACTCCAACTGAATGTTTTAACACGTGAGAAAAAAACCTTTTCACAAGTTTTGACACAAGTCGCCAAAAGGGTCGCTAAGTCGCCAACGTGGCTGTATTTGTAATTCTATAAATAATTAGTTTTAATCAATTAATTTTTATTAATTATAATTAAATTATTGTATTGTCATCCAAAATGATCCTGTATATAAAATTTCAGCTCAATTCAGCGCTTTAAAATGTATTTTATTAACGATTGAAAATTCCACCAAGATAAATAAATAAATATACTAATACATAAATAAATAAATATATAGACAGTGCGAGCTAATAGTAGGAATTGAAAAACAGGAGCGAACAGTAATGGAAATTAGTGGAGCAAGAGCTAAATATGTCTATTCTGAGTTAAACAATGGTTTATATCAGGGGTACTCAACCCAAATGGCCATTAAGGGCCATTTTTGAAAAACGTTACAATCCCGTGGACTGCACATATACAAATATATATCTTTATATTAGATTTGGACCCATTACAAATATTTATTAGAATGAAAAGTTAAAACAGAATGAATTATTATTATTGGTTTCATTATTTTTCATGTATACAGACATAGATGATGTAATAATTATAATGCAGCGATCAAATAATATTTAATCTATTTATATAATGAGGTATTTGTTTCTCAATTCTTTCACTTTGTACGTCGATCACAACGCGTGTATTTCCACATCAAAATTGATGTTACAAGTTTGAGCGCGATTTTTGTTAGATACATTTCGATTGGGAATAGTATAAATTGTAACAGAAGTTGTAGGAATCAAGTGCAATGCTGCGGTGTATCGCTGAAATGCAATACTGACCAATTCTAAATATCTATAAAAACAGTAGCAACGTGATAAAATAGAAACAATTATGGAATTTATTTGTCACAAAACACTACATTAAAAACGAAAACATTGCACAAAATAATCGCATTTTGTAAAGCTGTAAAGAATCTCGTGGGCCGCAAAATTACTCAAGGCGGGCCGAGGGCTCGTCACCCCTGGTTTAAATACTATGAATAATTGATGCGAGAAGAGAGTAATTGAATATTACCATAGACAGAGAGAGAGAGGATTCTTTTTTATTATTTTTTTAATACAAGTAATCATTGAATAACGCGGAAGTTAGGCTCTGGAACATTTTTACATGAAGGCTCAAAGATATTATCGATATAAACGTTGAAAATTTTAATCCAAAAAATGTATTTTGTATAAATAAGAATTGTTTCAAATACATATTAAACTATTTTTCACAGTTTTGTAAATAATATATACATATAATCGTTTTAATATATGTAAAATCCGATATTAATTTATCATATTTTATTCATCATTTATATGCAATCACATATCTTAATTTAGCATAGAACTTTATGAGAATAAAGAGAAGATAAACACACTGAAGCTTATGACAGATAAAACACCGAAATCAAAGTCTGTAAAAAGATAGACAGTTACATTACAAGCGAGATATATTTAAATAAAAGCATAGATACCAATATTTATGACTACATTATAGTTTTCAAATGCAAAAATTTTTTTAAGAGAGAATCATAGTTACTTTTAAATCATCATCAGGGGCGTAGATACTGCCGCATCAGTCATATCAATGATACGGGGACCCCAGGATACAGGGCCCCAATATGTGTAATTACAGTCCTTTAATATGTCTCCCATATCTAAAAAAGGGCCCCTTCAGAGCTAGCTACGCCAGTGATTATCATTATTATTTATCATGCAAACAATTGTTTTCCCTCGGTTTTATATCATTATAATAGAATTCCATAAACCTAAAAAATATTTTACAGCATTCTAATATATCCTCCCCCCCCAAAAGAACTCCAAAATTGTTTTCATAATTCAGTTTCAAAGGTGTTCTTTAGGTAATGATCCAAGTCCTTACAATTTAGATATTTGGAAATTAAAAACATTGGTATAGAAATAAAATAATTGAAAAATCCCTCGACGTTCTATCTATTATACAAAAACATCATCACTCCAAAAAAGGAAATTTCCCTTTCCAGCCTCAGGAAATATCTTTTATTTTACAATGAAGTCAAATAATGGGCTAAATTCAAGTGACGCCATAGTCACATGATACTGACAACCTGTGTTTCTAGCCAATTAGTTCATAAATCCATGTGACGTCATATAATCATACGATAAATACAATTATGTGTTTCCAGCTACTCAGTTCATGCGCTTCATTGTTGCTAACTTTTGCTCTTTACGGAAACTTTCTTTTAAAAGGTGCATATTTGGCAACAATAAGAACGTACATAAGTAAGCAACATATATTTAATTTAAATGTACACGTATAAAATAAAATTTTTCTTAATTTTAAGATCTTCTAGTGATTCCCTCCCCCCCATTATATTTGAACATTCTTACCCAATTATGAAATTAGAAATTTTATCTAAATTTTACAAATAGAACAAGTACAAGTTAGGCAAATGTCAATCTTGAATTAAGTCGCGAATATGTGATTGCTTTTGTCATGTGACCGTCATGAATTGAGCCCATTACATTTTTATCAGCTTTTTTTACTCATGCATTTTATGTATATACAAATAATTTTTATTACGAATTTCGTCAAATAAAATAAAAATAAATAAAAATTATTGAGCTAAAACAAATACAATCTTACTTGTCAGCATGTTTTATTTAAAATGTTATTTTTACTCCAACAAAGGTAATAAAAAAGTAGTTCCTAATATTTTTGCCTATTTTATTCTGTTGAGATGTTGGGACTTAATATTCAACAGATTTTCACTTCTAAATCTTACGTAATTCCAATTCTATTAGATCACAGCACTACAATGCATTTAAAAAATGCTTTGTTTAGGGAAAAATTTAATTATGCCATATAAACATAAATAACCAACCGCACGTAGGGGGCTAATCAGTACAAATTGTAAAGAATGTTTTCTGAGAGGGGGTAGGGGTCCCTTTGTCGAGGACCTACTGCTGTATCAGCTAATGAAGTGACTAATTGAAGGCGAGAGCTGTATCCATCATCTCTGGTAGCGGGATGGGAGCGATCGCAGGGCCAGACGAGCAGCATCTTTCACATTACGAAGTAGAAACCAGACAGACAGGCGGCGCACTAAAAATTCATCTTAACTCCGTTCTGGGCGTCGGCTTGCCCTAGTAAGTAGAATTTGCAACTACACGCGCGGTCGTTGACTGCAACTCTAACCTCGTTGGAGAGGGATTTTCTGTCGTTTTGTTTCGCAGCACACCCTTCCAAATGAGATAGGCGCCTTTGCATGCTTTATTGGGTCAAACGGAGCAAACACTCCGAGTGACTTGCGTCAACCTTTCATCGGTTTTCCAATATTTATTTTCATCGATAAGTGTGTGTCGAGTGTTGAGTTGTTTAAAAATTCACGTGAATCGGTGAACGCCCAAATATTGTTTTTTTTTCAAAATTTGGAAATATAATGAAAAAAGATATCAAATTAATTAAAGCTAAAAGAGATTGGGAAAATTCTCCTATTAATTTAAATAAAAAATATCTCCGTAAAATAAATTTTCTAATGAACTTCTTGAGAAAAAAAAATTCAAATTAAGAGCAAGTGAGAAGAAAAAAAAAATTAATTAACAACTTCATTAAAAAATACAATTATTCATCGAATATATTTAAATAATAACTGGCCGAAAAAAATTTGAAAATACTATCAATTTTTACTTTTCGGAAAAACCAATACTTATAGAATACAAGTAATATATATATATATTATTAAAAAAAAATTAAAATCAATTCCTACAAAAACGTACTGGCGCCATCTGTTGCAGCTAACTGTAACTACGAGGGAAATAACGCAGAATAAATTTAAAATTAAAATAAAACTTAGTTAATGAATTAATATTTATAAAAACTGTATTAACTTCAAGTGCCATCCACTACAAATTTAAAAAAATTTATTTGAACTTGATCGGATGAATAGAAAGTATTTTGTTAACGATTGAAAATTTGTACAAGATAAATAAATATATAAATATAGAGGAAGAGTGAGTTAATAGTAGGCATTGAAAAAGAAAACTAATCTGTACATTAACAATAAAATTAGTAGCATATTTAAATAAACCCATGCTTTAAAAAAATTTCTTTGTAAAAAAGTATGAAAACTTTTCCCAAATAAATAAAATTTAACAATTTTTTTGATGCCCATCAAGAACTTAAAAACCCAAAATTTAAAATACTGAACCAACAGACTAAATCATCAAATTAATATACTGAACCAACAGACTAAATCATGCGACCTCATAGTCACATGATAAATGCAATTACGAGTTTCAAGTCAATTAATTCATACGTTTTATTGTTGCCATTTTTTGCATTTTACAAAAACTTTCTTGAAAAAGTATATCTTTATTGACAATCATAAAACACATAGGTAAACAAAATACACTTGCTTTAAAAATACCGTGTAATATTTTTATTATTTTTATTTTGGGGAAACTTTTTGAAGAATCTTAATACTGGCCACCTTTACCATATTATCAAATTTGAGATCGTTAAGGAATTTACATAACGCAACAAGTACAAAAGAAAACATGTGATTGTATCCATCACGTAACAGTCGTGAATTTAACCCATTAACGTAACATATAAGATTTGTATTGCAACATTTAAGTCTTTTTAAAATCTTATTTCGCTGTTCACCATTCACTTCACTTATTCCAGAGCATAATCGATGAATGAAAGACGAATAAAGGAAAACATTTAAACAAACTTCACGAAATTCACAGTTCGGTGTGAAATAAAATTATGATTCGACGTTGTTCTTTCACTAACTTTGAGACTAAATCTCTATTTATAATTTTCCCCACAAAGAACTATGTTACTGCGATCCTATTTCATTCAGTATGCTCAGTCGCTCCAGGGTTATGCAAAGGCTGTTTTCGGAAGACTTCGTAATTATGAACACGGAGAAGCAATAAGACCCCAAAATCGAATAACTGGTCCTCATTCATCACAAACTTCCATAACACGCCATCTGCCTGGTTCCATTTAATATGTGTGACGAAATCTTTTCTCTATCTCCTATTCCACACGATGAATCTTAGATGGAATCAGAACTCATAATCTGCCTGCCACTCGATTCGCTCAACACACACCATTCATGAAATTTGCGACCTTAACCACAAGGCTACCGCCATCCCCTTGACCCTATTTCACGATTGTCGTTCAAATATATACAGCTCTAGCTATATAAGTCCAGGAAATCAATCAGCTTAAAACCTGCTGCTCTTCATTTTAACATATGCCAATGATTTAAAATATGCTTAAAGAGTTAAATCAATGAAACATCCTTACTCTTCTTTAAAAATAAAATCAGGTCAAGGGTTCGAATTTCCGTACAACACGATACATACGAAAGTATAATACTCGCAATGATCACCCTTTTTTATAACTTTAACTGAGAAATATAGCAGTTAAATATAGAAATGACATTATTTTTACAGTGCGAAACAGACAAGTCTACAGATTAAACTCATATTGTTCTGCACAACAAACCACAATAAAACAAATCCTCTCAAAACAAACAGAACTACTAAGAGGATTCGCGGAAAGATGAAGAAACCGCAGGATCAACTCATGATGTATGGAAGGCAGCAGTGAGGCAGATCAATCGTGGAAAAGCTGGAACTTATCTTTCCGGTGTAAATCTAACCGAAAGTGTCGGTTGTTTACCCTGGGGTACACTTTTTTAATTCCTTTCCCACTGACCTCGTTCCTCATTTGTTGTTCGTTTGGAGTGTATTAATTTTCCTTTGTGTTTATTTTCCGCATTTCCTCCCTCCGAAAAGAATAGTCTCTCTTGATGCTCCTTCTGTTATTTAATCCCGCCCCCTCCCTACGTCATTTCGGATTTGCACGTGAAGGTAAAGGGGCCTAAAAAAGGAAGGGGATAGAAGAAAGTTAAGAGTCTCGGCTTTGAAAGGGTGAATTTTTTAAAAAAAAGAAAACCGAGTCCACTTTAAAAGGATTGGATAAAGTCAGGAATTTAAAAGATTTAATCTTCGCGAAAATAATTTGTTTTCCATGGAAATTTTGAAAAGAAAGTAAGCATAGGAAGAATGACAAGGAATTGTATTTTAAATCACATTAAAATCATGAGATATGTTTCCCCCTCATTTTCTTTACTAATTTAACTCAGAATCTATAAAATAAGACATTATGGTCAAATACTATCTTAAAATTTTTTTAAGAAAATAAGATGTAGAAGACACAAATCTCTTTACATCTCATTTCAATGTGTTGTATATTTCAAATAAAAAGATAAATGTTTCCCCAATTTAAATAACAATTACCTAAAATTTAATTTTTATTTTTTATTATTTATTTTTAATTTTTAATTTTTTAATTTTAATTTTTATTTTTTTTTAAAATTTTTAATTTTATTTATACATCAACAACATTAAACGTTAAGTAAAGCTTGGTTTGTTCCATGCTCTTAGCAGTAAAAGAGAACTTCTATACGAGATCACATATCTTCTATATTAGTTTACACTATTTTTACTGTAACCATTGAAAAAAAATCCAGAAATTGCGTTAAGAAGCCGTATCGAATGCTCAAATGAAAGCCTCTTTGTAGGTAAATATCTCCAAGTTCCTTTTCAAGAATAATTAATTCTCAATACAAGGTAATCAACCCCAGTTCCACTCAAAACAGGGGTAGGGATATTTTTCCCCGAACATAGAGATCATCCTATTAAACTCTACTTTAACGAAGAAATTAATGTATATTTTAATAACATTTTAACAGGAACGTAGGAGATGAGTAAGAAGACTTTATACAAAAGCAAACTCAAAATAGACGCATATCAATTCAAAACACCAAGCGACCCAATGATTCAGTTATTATTGATTGACAAATGAAAATAACTGCTAATGAAACCTGGGAGAGGGATCCTGAAATATGAAGGGGAAAAAATTCTTAAGCAAAATTTGAGTTCAATCAAAATGCAGTTACACAGGGTAAGCAGATACCGGTCCGTAAAGAGTCTTTTTGCGCCCAGACAGTCAGAAAACCAAATAGGCAGAAAATGTTATCTGTGTTTGGGTCAACATATATTTGTCAGCAAAGTTTTCCTTGCATGAAGATTAACAAGAGTATATATAGATGCAAGTTGGCTGACATTAACTTACAGGCTGTGAAAAGAATTTGAACAAGCAATCTTCCTCCTGTTTTCCATAAAAATTGTAGGAAAGCGCGTATTTATCTCATTAAACTCATTCTAAAATTAGATGAGCTTGCACATTTAGATATAAAATTAGCACAATAAACTGAACAAAGCTACCCGTATTTTATTTAATTTATATTCTTGGATTTTTATGATACAATTTATACCTTTTCTGAGATGCAAAGTTAACTAATGAATGCAATCATTTTACAAAAGTGTGGCCCTCCGGTATTCTGCGCTTCCACAATGTGGCCCTCGAGCCAAAATAAATTGCTAAGCCCTGCCGTAACTGATTGTACCAAAGGGCATTATTTTAAAGCAGAATAATATTCTTGGTTCGAAACGAAATATTTAAGGGAAAAGAATAATAAAACCTAACACTTACCTGTCGTTAGCGGCATCGATGCCAGATAGCGACTATGGTAGGCTGACAACGTCGATGCATCCGTTCCAGGAGGTCGACACAAGTCTCCATAGGGCGGCCTTAGCTGCTGAGAATTAGGGTGACCGGTAGCTGAATTGTCCATCGCTGTGTATCCGCCGCCTGTAGACAGAAGTCGTGCATGGTCAACCGATAGATCGTGTCTTGCTTCCATTCTTCACTGAAGAGGATTAAAGACAGTGCAGTTTAACTATACACAGAGGCGACACGAGAAGGGTAAGACTAAGGACCCAACATTTTTCATTTAAGGTGGCCCTTCTCCAGGGGTGAATGCTTCCGGGTGGAAAGAATCCATTCTTATCACATTACATGGCGTTCACTAAAGACAGATTCTTCGTGTTTTGTGGCCTGTAAACGCCGAGGTATAATCTTATGGGTGTAATGCTGAATTCGATTTGTCACGGAGTAAGTATTCTGGAAAAATAAAAAAAAGGGAGGTCAAAAATTTATTAAAAATTTTGTGGGGATTCAAGTCATTATCAAAATTTTCATTATTTAGAAATCAGAAACTTAAGCAAGGAAGAAAGACTTTATTTATAAGGTGAATATCAAAATATGTCCTCTATCGAAAAAATACAAACCAATTTAGAGAAAAATCTATAAGAATTATGTACGAAAAACATAATCATGTAGTTTATGAAAATCATTTACGTGAGAAGAGAGATAATAGCCTCTGTTGCTTCACATATTTCCTCAATCAATCAATATGCAATTATAGTTTTAAATATAATATAAATCCAAGATCAATTAAGATAATCAATGAATCCAAATACTAGCTTCTTTTCGAAAGCTATTAAAGAAAAGCAATACCAAGGGACACTGAGACTCTTTTGAAATTCTCGAATAGCTTATGAGAGCTTAAAGGAAAAATCACTTGCAGCAGCGGTTCTTAAACTGCAATCCGCTAACGCGAAGGTCTCATGTAATGTTAAGATTTCCCTTTTTACAGACTCTGAAAAGCCAGCAGAAAAACTGAAAGATGTGCCATCCGAGACTAGATCACTCAATTGCCGCCGTTGAAAAATATTTACTAGAAAATGTATCAAGAATATTAATTCTGGGGGGATGTTCAAATTCTTGGGGGTCCGCGATGTCAGACTAATGCATACAAGAGGACAGCGGTGATCAAAAGTTCAAGAACCGCTAATTTACAGAATTTATTCACTGATGAGAGAAATGTTTTTAACGCGATCCTATAGTAATTCTATACATCAGAAAAATATCCTCTACCATTACTTCTGATCGAAGTATTTCAAATAGGTAGAGTTTCTTTTAATAAAGTAAATTTAACAAGTACATTTCATCAATCAACAGGGTTGTTCATTTAAAATCTCTTTCAATCGATAGACGGCAATTATCATAGCAAGCATTTAAATACCAAATTGAGAAGGAAAATAAAGTTACATTCATTTCAATAATTAGTCAGGAATTAGTGACTTAAAAGTTACGACGTCATTATTCATTTCCTTTATAAGCAATAAAACAAAATGCAAATATTGGTCACTATTGGAAGGAAATATTGGTAGAAACAATTACTTAACAACGATTTGAGATTCATTTTCTTTCTGAAAAATCTAAAAAGGACCGAATGAAATTAGTTTAAATAAATTTTATAGAGACTTATCCAACATGGAACACAATAGAAATGAAAGAAGTGATTATTTGTAACAAAATTTGCTATTTATTCGGAAAAACACCATTATCAAATTTGATAGCAATTATATATTTATAGCTAAAACAGCGGTATCATCAATTAATATTTTTACAAAGAAAAACAAATTACACCGTGATTGACATATTTCTGATTTATAACGATGTGCGGTTAGGAAATAATGCATAAAACAATCGTCATCGATAATTAGTATATACGAAAATTTAAATAACAAAGTAAATAGTTTGAGGCGAATATTGTAGGAATTTTATTCAATTATATAAAGGATAGTTACTCTGCGGATAAAATTTGATCTAATTAGATTTTATATCATAACAAATTACACAAATATATGTTCAAGCCAATTTAATAGCAGTAATAACCGTCTATTAAACATTTGATATGTGGTTTTTAGATTATTAAACAAAAATGAATCAATAAAAGTAAAAAATTGAAATGCATAACTGTTTGAAACAAATGTAAAGTTTAAAAAAAACAAGAAAAGAAAAAAAAAAAAACAATACACTTATAAAGTAAACTTCAAAACATAATAATGCAATGCAACGAAAAAACAACATACTTCTTCATTCATAAATTTCATAATTAACACAGGATTTTATTAAATGAGATTACACTGCTATATTAATGAGCATTTATGTATAAAATATTAATTTGTACTTCAAGAAATCCAGTAAATAAGACTTTCGTTAAAAGAAATAACAATTTGGAACAAACTCTTTTGTTTATTTTGAATGGTAGATAATAATAATATTATTAATAATCACGATAAATAATTTCAAATTATTAATTAATGTACAAATTAAATTGGCTGTTGGATTTAAAATAATCCCCGGTTAGGTTCCCCCGTCTTTTAAAAAGTTTTTTTTAAAAAATATGGCTCTATATCCAAGAGACAGTTTCAATTCAGAGTCCTTTAGTCTCAATTTGAACAACTAAAAATAATACCTAATTAGCGTAATTAACACTTAAAAGTTGCAACATTTCTCATTGCATCCTACATTCTCATTTACAGAAAGTTTAATGTATGTACCCATATTCTACAAAGAAGTATTCTACAATGAACCATCTGTTTGACATTCAAGTCCCTATATTGATATATATCATACATTATTTACTAAATAACCACATTTTTCTTACTTTAACAACAGTCTATGTGAGGTGGTATTACCACCGCCCAGTTGCTGCTGATGAACACAATAAAACAATACACTTTTAATTTTAAAATACATACACAAATTAGCAGTCAACACTAAAATAACCCCTCCCTCCAAATACCCTATTTAAGATTAAAATACTACCCACTTAGGCTTTTCAAAAGCGAAGTTTCTGCGGTTTGGCTTCAAAAATTTCGATTTTGGGAATTCCTTTAATTTTTTAATACACTGTAAAACATGTATTAAATATTAAC
This sequence comes from Trichonephila inaurata madagascariensis, assembly GCA_019973955.1. Lineage (NCBI taxonomy): Eukaryota > Metazoa > Arthropoda > Arachnida > Araneae > Nephilidae > Trichonephila > Trichonephila inaurata. The sequence continues at coordinate 190,805 of BMAV01002977.1, forward strand.
ATAGAGCTCCCCCCTTCAAATGGTATACATAGTAATTTCAATTAATGCTCCAAAGCCACTATCTACATCTGACAGTCTATTTAAAGTTTACTTATCCGTTAATTTATCATATATCATTTTAAAAAGATATTCAATGAATGTTAGAATATTATTTTTATATATTTAAATAATGTGAAAAACAGTACTTCAAACGTATATTCTTATATTCTAAATAATGTAAGTAAAACTTAAAATTGTGAATGACATTTCTGAATTTGTAATATCCACGTTATGTAATAACATAAAACGTGGTAATTTATCTTACATCTTCTCTTCTATTTTCCAACAGAAATTATTCTTTCTGGAGAATTGAGCGTCAAGTAAATTGAGGATTCTGAGAATTTTGACATATTTCTACACATTTTTTTTCAAATAAAAATTAATACCATTCTGGACAGGATTTCATAGCGAAATAAACTTCAATACAGGAATTGAATTTACGGTTTATTAATACATATAGCGAATCCATTACACATCGACAAATAATAATTCAAGACAATTCAAGTTCAATACTTTGAAATATTTCACGAACATAATTTCTTTTCTAGTTCAGAAAACAGAACAAAAATATTTATATAACGTTTTCATTTTCTCCTCTTTCTTATCATCATGAATTAATCTATATATAAAAAATCAACCAATATTATCACAAGTTTATTAAAAAATCTAAATGTAAAAAAAAAAAAAAAACTTACATAAAATTTTTTTTAAAAAAGTGAAAATGGAATTCAAAACCCGTACTCTCCTTCCAAACAACCCGTTTCTAATTAAAAATGAATGAATTCTGAATTATTCCGATCCAAGCTTCACGAGATATTAAAAATGAAAATACATATTTTTTAAACCAGCAAATGGAAAAAAAACATATTTAATCTACGAAGCCATTTCATAAAACTGGAAATGGAAATTAAAAAAAAAAAAAAATATATATATATATACACATCCGCCCACAATGCTGTAACAACAAAGAAACATGCTAGGAGAAAATGAATCTCCTAACAGAGAAGATGGCTCTCTGCAACTCAACTTGCCTTGAATGAGGAACCGGTATCTTAGCAACGAAACGAGCACGAATACACACAAAAGTGGATTCATTTTCGCCGAAAAGGAAAAATCTTTCACGACACTAAAGGCTGAGAGAAAAAGACGCCCTCCAGAATTGATTACATAAGGTTGGGGATAAGTAAGAGGCGTATGTAAGCTTTCCAGGCGGATATTTACTCTTCGCCACACATTTCTTTTATCATTTCTCATGCCATTGAGTATTCCAATATTCACACTTATGTTGTGCGTGCGGAATTTAAATCTTCAGAAGGAACGAGAAAACGGATTCAAAATGGAAATTAAACTGAAACTCGTCTTTCAAACATAGTTCGCGGATTAATCTGGCTTATTTCACAGATCGATAATGTTTAAGGAAATTGCGAAAATGAAACTATTTAAACTTTCATGTGTGCAGGTTATTACTTTAAAAAAAAAGTTTTGAAATTGAATATTTGTGCATCCAATTTAGTAAAAAAAAACTGTTGATGCATGTCTCAATAATTGGTAAGATTTTTTAAAAAATGTTAAATCTTATATTATGATTGTCATTTTCCTATGAAGAAATTGATATCAAAACAGGCACTCATTTACTATTTTAAAAACTCAATGTTATACGCATATTCTCAATAAACCACACACTTATAAACCATAATTATTGGAAGTATAAAGCTGATTCCTATTCAAATTATAAAAAAAATGCACAATACAATGTTCGAAAATGATTTAAAAACATATTTCAATACAATTTACTCAAAGTTTACATTGCCTAAATTGCTTTAAAAAGTTTCTGTTAAAAAGGTTTTCAGCAGTTTACGTTCGTAATCGTGATTTTAAGAAAGCGTAATAAATAATATTTTTTGTTGACAGGTAGTGTTAGTTAAATTGTTTTTAGAATATAAAAAATATAAAATGGTTTTAAAAATATTTATTTCAAGAAAAATTATTTAAATGCGATTTTTTTGGCAAAAAATGAAGAAAGAATGACATATTTTCAAAACATTTCCCTTTAATGTAAAACGCTTTTATAATAATATTTTGCTTATTTATAGCTAGGGCTTCTATACAGAGCCTGAACCAAGATTTTTGAAAAATTCACATTTGTTTCATAGTTACGATCAATTGAAATAATAACCTGTAATTTTTGTTAAAATTTCTTTACTCTGATATATTAAAATATGAATAAATTTACTTCCTAAATTATAAATTTCAAAAATCCTAGTTCAGGCTTTGTTTAGAGATCCTAGCTATATGTAGGCAAAATATTATTATAGAAGCATTTTCCACTTAAGGAGAATGTTTTGAATATGTCGTCGTTGTCAAATCTTGTCTATCTGGTATGAGCACTTTTTGGAGATTTCGATATCTATTATGTCAAGATAATTAACAAAATTTTCGTATAAAAAGACTGCTATGTGACTCTAAGCATTATACGGTGAACCATGGTCCTAAAAAATAAGCTATGTACATCAGCCAGAATATTGTTAAATAAACACTGCTATGTGCTCAATTTCTCAAATTATACTTTTTGCACATAGCAGATACTGGTTTGACAACAATAATATGTCAGTTTTTCTTTATTTTTTTCGCGCAAAAACACGAATTTAAATAATTTTTTATTATAATAATATTTTTAAAACAATTTTATGTGTATATTCTAATTCAAGCGACACTAAATATATAAAAAAATTCATTTATATGCTTTCGCAAAATTATGGTTACGAACGTTATCAGTTAAATTATATAATACATACATAAAGTAGCGCACAAAAAAAAATTTCCACGGGGCAGGGTCGAAAGTCCACCATTTTTCTTGTATCATGCTCCTTTTGATTTTGTCGATTTTGGGGAACAAAAAACAATAAAAAACTAAATATTGAATAAATAATTAGTATTAATTAATAAAATTAATAATAATTAAAAACAAATATTTAATTAAATTTTACGTATTATACACTTAAAATTATAATCAATCGGGAAAAAAATCAAAGGCTTGGGGGGGTCCGGACCCCTAGGACACCCCCTTGTGTGCGCCACTGCATACATAACGTGAATAAAACTTAAATCGTCAAGTATATATTGAGACTCTTCATTGAATTTTAAATTACAAGTAACAGCAGTCTCTCTCCTGCGAAAAAAAGATCAATTAGACACGAAGATCAAAATACGCACACAATTCTTTTTTTTAATAAAGCGATATGGGCAGCGACTTCAGCGATATACACATAACACTTTCGAGAATAAACACATCTCGTATATACAAGCAATTTTTACCTCTGTATAAAAGAGAAGGCAATAGGATGAGTGACACTCTGAATCTGTTCTAAATTGTCCATAATGACCATCTTCACAACCAGTGAAATTATATGTGTTGCCCTCAATACACATGGGTAAAACTCCAAACGATTAGCGATGAAATCTTCCTTCCCAGTTTTCGCTAAGGGGAAAAAATGGGGAGAGGGGGTATATATAATTTATCTTCTAATATGACGACACCTGATGAATACTAAAGAGTTTTATTTGTTCGAACACGCAAAGAGAGGTGATCACATAGGAGCGATAAAAAAGTAAACAGCGCGAGAGGGGTGATATTTGAGCTGCGAAATGTTGTAGATATATTGCGTAGTGAAAAGGCAATAGCATGGAATGCTAAAAATATTAAATCGTCGGAAGAATTTGCATGATTATCAAATAAAGCTTACAATCTACTATTTATTTTAATTGTAACTAACAGTAAGATAAAAATGCTTTAAATAAGTACAGAACCGATTTTTTAAAAACGATATAATCATAATATAATACACAGTAGCTCATTTTAAACATTTAAAATGTTTTTAATTCATAATGCTATCATGAAGTACACTGAATCGGTTGTCGAAACATATCTGACCTCTTTGAATAAAGACTCGCGAAATATCATTAAAAAATATGACATGACATTTAACTAACGGGTTCTTAATATTAACTTTTATTGCGTGCAAATAAATACAGTTATATTTTTTAGTGGCATTTTTTTCCCTTTAAATAATTTTTTTTAAATAAAATTACAGAAAGTTTGCCTTTTTAAAAATATTTTCGCAATTACCAACCGTAAAATCCGGCATATAACACTCACCCATGCTTTCAAGCTGCATTTTAATTTTGATGTACATTCGCCGTATAACGCGCACCCCCTTTTTTACGAAGAAACCAGAAATGTACGTTAGCAGTGCTATTATGTTTTAAAGCCATTTGTACGAGGGTATTATCGAAGTATTTTGAAAAAATAGTATATCCTCAAGAAAAACAACCCTTTAAGTTCATAATGTAAGACTTTTCTTTAAAATAAACGGTATTCCAATCTTTGTAAGAGTGTAAGTTTTTTGAATGTACGTATATATATTTTTTTGAAGCTATCATTTTTATACCCGGCGTATAACGCGTACCCGTAAATTTCGATCTTATTTTTGTGTTAAAAGTGCGCGTTATACGCCGGATTTTACGGCACCTTAGTGATACATTAAAATACGCGAACAAATAGCACTAAAATCCAACATACATAAAAATAATCTGTGTGTCTCATCTAAAAACTACAACAAGCTTTGAGATTCTACATTATTCAGTATTATTACGTATATAAATTATACAAAGCTTAAGTAGAATAAAAATTCAAAAATCTAAGAAAGTAAAAACATCGTGACATAAATGCTAATGGTAATTAAAAAGAAAGATAATATATTTAATGTACAGAAAGTTTCTTTGAATCGTATTTTAACATAGAACAAACTAATAAAAATGGTACAAACTTGGATTCAATCCAATCTGAATAATCAAATTTTTTAATGAGTTTATGTACAATAATAGATATGTCATTTTAAATGGCTATATCTTTTATTTCAATGCATATTTTTGTACAATAACTTTGTACCAAACATTTAGCTTAGAAAATAAAGCATAAGTGGACTAAATCATATGCATTAAATCCTCCTCCCAAACAAAAACCACACATTTTTCATTCACAATATAGTTTAGATGCATACGTTATTTGAAATATCGAATTCAAACAAAAAGTAGCCAAAACCGGAGAGGGGATACAATAAACACTTTTTTCCACAAACACAAGAAGACACAGTTCCTCTTGTATTTTCAAATTTGTATCCATACAAGTTGTGACAGCAATATCCAAGCTACTGAATGAAGTAGTATTATAAATCAAGTTTTAAAGGAGGAGGGGGTTAACATTTTTAAGATAAATACACTAGAACGGCGGTTCTTAGACTGTGGCCCGCGGATCCCTGTGGTTCTTAGTGACTGTCTAGGAGATCCGCAAAGGCTCCTCATATAAAAAACAAAAATAACGGGAAAATAATTTCGAAAGAAAAATAAGATTAGATATCCATTTGAAGTAGATGTGATGCGTGCAAACGGGATGACTCACAACGGTAAAAGAACAGCAAATAGAAATTTCCACAGATGGAGCTTTGAAATTGGTTTACAAGTATAGATCCCTTCCAAAATTGGAGTCACTAACAGGAATATTTTTCCGAGTTGTCCACAAAAGCTCTTATGTCTTTCTCAACTACTTAGTTATTTAAAAGAGCATTTTCAGCTCTACTTTATCTTGAAAATAAGTACAGAAACAATCTGAACAGCGTAGAACCAGAATTGAGACTGCAGGTTTAAAATATTACACCTGACTTAAAAGCACTTGTAAAAAAAATGCAGCACCATTTTTCTCATTAAAAGTTTTAAGTAAAATAGTTAAGTATATAATTTAGTTATTTGAAATTTGTATTTTGTAATATTTTAAAAAATTTTTAGGGTTTTTCAAAAAAGGAAAAAAAGAAGTTTAAAAAAATCGGTAAAAAGATTCTTCCCTCAATAAAAATTTTATTTTATTGAGGGGCCAAAAAAAACCCCTGTGTTGGAATCAGATGAGGTGTTCAAAATCTTGAGGGTTTGCGATGTCAGATGATACATAAAGGGGTCCGCGACAATCGAAAGTTTAAGAACCACTGCACTACAGCAGGAGTGTCTAACCCGTGTCCCGGAAAGGGCCCATTGGGCCCACCTGAAAAATTTTGCGGCCCGCGAGATTCCTTACAACTTTACAAAATACGGCTATTTTGTGCAATAATTTTTTTTAATTTTTTAAAAAATAAAACCTATTTTTCCCCCCTAAATTTTTTTATTTTTCAGTTGTTTCTGTTTTGCGAATCTTTTTTTCTCCTTTTTCCCCCAAAATGAAAATTTTTCAAACATAAATCGCCTTAAACTGAAAGGCAGAAAACCTGTAACTTTTTAAAAAACCCAAATACACCCCAAAAGGGCGACATTTTTTAAAAAAGGAAAAATTTGGGAAATTTAAGGCTGATATGGAAACCCATTTTGAAAACCATAAATGGATAATTTTAAGATATTTGCCAAATTAAAAAAATGAATAAAAAAATTTAAGGAATTTAAAAAAATTATTTAAAATCAAATTTTGGAAAAAAATTAACTTAGAAAAATTTTTTTTAAAAAAAGTTCCCCTTTTTGTAAAAAATTTATTATAATAATATTTTGCCGGAATTTCAGACCTCTCAGAGGTCCAAATAGTTTTTGAAATATATAACTTAGAAGTGGGTTTATCCATATTTTAAGACAAAAAGGGGAGAAATTTTTGAAAAAACGCCAATAATTTTTTCAATTGGTGGTAACTGAAAATAATTTAATTTTTTAAAAAAAACTAGTTTGAGCCTCTGTAGAGAGGTCGAGCTATATACAGGCAAAATATTATAATAATTTATTTTCCAAAAGGAAACATTTTGAAAAAAAAATTACTCAAGTTAATTTTTGCCAAAAAATTTTTTTAAATAAATTTTTTTTTAAAAACCAAAACAAATTTTATGTATTATTCTAATCTGAGTGACACTAAATATCATGAAAATATCCATTTATCCCAAAAACACGGTTCCGAACGTATCGGTATTTTTAAATAAATTTAACATTGTTTGATTGCATTATTATTGTTATATTATCTATGTTTGTATACATGAGAAACAATGAAAACAATAGAAATATATCAATATGTTTTTAATTTTCACTCCAATAAATGTTTGTAATATGTCCAAATCTAATATAAAGATATATATTTGTATATGCGGCCCGCGGGATTATGTTTTTCCTAAGTGACCCACGAAGTCTAGTTTTTGGATTTGGCCACCCCTGCACTAGAGTATTTCCCACCCCCGAAAGAAAAATAAAAACCGTTAATCGCGGCCAACGACCTTCCCACAAACCCATACGACAGTTAGAAATAAAATATAAATACACCCAACCACAATAGCACCACTGCTAACGGAACAAAAGATTGTATTACTCAAATGAATGACGATGCCTTTTGTGGGAAACGTTTATTTACGAGCAGATGTGAACGGTAAACAATTGCTTGGTAGGTGATCGTAATGCGGAAATGAATGAAACGACATCATAAACTCATCGTCATCAGCACGTTTCTGTTGTTTCAGTAGGGAAATAATCGATTCTGAAAGCCCCAAAAGAAAAGCAAATAATCTACCTACTCTAAAAAAAAGATTTAATATCCAAAATCGCATTCATCTTCAGGCAATAATAATTACATTATCATTAATTATAACCTTAGCCCGGGAGCAGTCGCGCGGGGCACAGAGTCACCCCAGGTTCACGAAATCGTTAATTCTGGGAAAACTGTTTATTTGTTACCTATGACCTTGACAGTATCCTCCTTTTATGACAGTCCCAGGGGAACTAAAATGTATTTGTCACTTTTCTTTTTTTTTGCGAGTGGCAAACTTTTTTTTTTTTTTTAACAATCTTAAGGTAGATTTTTTTGGCTGATTTCCCGGCGGACCACTTTTTTTCCCCAAAAATTTTTTCTATGAACAGACTACTTTTTCCCCCTTTGGGAACAATTTTTAGGGTTTTTGGTTGCTGTGTTAGACTTATTATGGTTTATAAATGTAAATAAGCAGAATATAAAAAAAGAAATGGGCATCTGTGATCTCTATTAAAAGAAGTTGAAACTGATCAAGCAAGGGAATAACCTGTTGAAATAATGCATATTAATCATGATAGCGGAAGAAAATTTGAGAAAAGTGATCAACATGAAACGGTTGAGTTGAAAGGAAAATTTTCAAATGCTACCTAAAGAACTCCATCAAAAAAAAATTATAAAGCCAAAACACATTTACTACAAGACACATTTCGCCCTGTCAAAAAGATACAAGAAAAAAAAAGGTCAACATGCTACTTATTTGTCGACCATCCAAAAAGGGGGAACAAAACTTAAAAAACCCTTTAACAAAATATGATTGTTTTGCCCTTCAAATAACATTCCTGTAATGTTAGCGAAAAATTCGGTGATTTGTGTCCTTTTTTCCGGGTTTTGACATTTGAAACTTAAAGTTTGATTGGTATTTTTTCTCAAATTATCACAGAAAAAATTTTTAAAAAAAATTAATTTTTAAAATAAAGGGGTATATTTTTCCCCTTTGGTTTAAATTATTCACTGGAATAATGATTTTGTCATGTACTAAAAAAAAATTATAAAAAGGAAATTTGGGGTTTACTCCCCCCCCGGGCAATAACGGTGGTTTCCACCTTTCCCAAGGGTTTAAATTTCCACCTTGAAATAAACAAAAACAAAAAATTTTACCTTTCCAATTTAAAAAGTTCAGCTTTAAACAAATAAAAAAATAACAATAAAATTTAAAAATTTAATTAAAAAAAAAGGGGAAACAAATCCCAAATTTCCCCGCAACGGGCAATTTGAACTAAATTTTTAAAAAATTATAATTAATGCATTTTGAATTTTCAAAATAATAAATAAATAAATTAAATTAAATTTTTAAATAAAAAATTTTTTAAACCCAATTTTTAAAAAAATTTTTTGGCAATTCCTTTTTTTTTAAACCCTAAAAAAATTTTGTTTTTTTTTTTAAGGAGGGTTTCTTTTCTACGTTAATAACAAACGTTGGTTTTATTTTTAAAAAATGTACTAAAACAAAAGGAGACAGAAAATGACATTACAAAATTTAATGCAACAGTTACTAAAACTAAATTATTCTTTAACATGTAGAGACAAATAATTTTGGCTGCGATTTGCTATTCAATATATATGTATAGAGAGCAAAAAATAAATCAATAAAAAAAAATAAAATAAAAATCGTCATATATTATCAAATGAGCTAAATTCTCTCAATGTAAGCTTTCCGATGTATTTGAACACTCTGAATAAAGTTTATTCTTTCTACTACCGTATTTATCCGAATCTAAGTCACACATTTTTTCCAATGTGAATGCTACTGAAAATCGGGTGCGGCTTAGAATTGAAGACAGAAAAATTCATCGGTTGGGGAAAATTTAACCTGATATTGACGGTTATAGAAATTACAGATTCATGTATGTATTTAAAAGTTTTTAATACTGGTAATCAAACCTATGATCCATCCCTACTATAAATTATATATAAAGGAGCGCATTCCTGAAAATTTTTATAAAAACGCGTCTTCACCCCAAAAAAAATTCCCCCGGTTGGTCCTCAAAAGGGGGGGTTAGTTTTTCCAATCTTAAAATTTTTTTACCATATTTCAAACAAAAACACTTACAAAATTTTGTTTTCATAGTTTAAACATTTAACGCCTTATCAACGGATTTTATTTAAAATTTACAACAAAAATATAAACTTCTCCTAGACCAAGTTTTTGATTACGATTACTTACGACACATTTTAGCAATGGAGAAGTGAAGACAGATTCGTCAACCATCTATAATATTCGGTATTACGTCATACTTCCACTACTGGCACAATGATGTAAAGGATGGATATTTTTTTTTTTTTAACTATTATTTAATTTGCAATTTATTTCATAACGTATTATTATATTCTATACACGTAACACGCAAACAATAATAAAATCCCTAAATTTTTCCTCAGTGCAACATTTTAATTCAAAATCAGAGTCCATAAAAGCTAATCTAAAATTAACTCGTTGTTGAAGGTCGTCATCACTGCATAATGACTCGAAACTGTCGACTGCGGGAATTGACAAGATTTAGACACTAATGCGAGTCATTAGACCTCCGCAGAACACGCATGCGCGCACACAGACAAAGAATGACATCGAGCAATATCATGACACCACTTCCTCTAAGAAGATCAAGGTAAACTAGAATTTTTTTGCCCAATTTAACTTCGAATTCACACAAGGTAGCACTGGAAGTGAATATAACGTGAAAAAAAAAGATTAAACGGGGTTTTTTTCTATCACCCTGGGTTTTTTTTCCCCCTCCCCCCTTTTTTTTGGGAACTAACCCTTTTTCCCCTGCAAACAGTAGTAAACGGTTCGATAATTTTTGCAACGGAAGTTCCTTTCTATTCATGAAATTCAATTCCACACATCGTTAATATCCGGGAGAGAGATAAAAAAAAAGTACGAATTGCGTTTAATTAATGTCAGTGATGCAATTTGGCGGAGTGTGATGCTTTGGCGCGAGTTCAAAATCGACAGCTGTGCACCGTGATTGACGGTTTAAGGTACGCACGCGCGTAACTCAGTGGTGTCCTACCTCATCATTCTTTCTTCCCACGATCATTCGCGGAAGACGTAAATCTGAGTTTAATGAAGTTAAAAAAACTCATTAGAGGGGGAATTAATGAGTATGGAGTTTAACTGAATAAATGATCTCGGATAAACCAGTGCCAGTACAGACAGTGATACACTAATATGCGTCACAACTCAATGAACTCTTACATTTTATATGGGTGTAAAATGAAACAATATAATAATTTTCAGGATTTTAAACGACATAGGTGCTGAAATTAAAAGACGTATTATTGCTAAAAAACGCTATCTTTATGGTCTAAGAGCTTTTTTAAAGTCAAAATTGACAAACAAAAAAAATTACGCTACATAAAACATTAATCAGACCCGTATTTTCCAAAAGAAAACTGATATCTGGACTTAAAAAACAAAGACTGAAAAAAGCAAAAACCATATCTTTAGCGAAAAGTTCTTAGAAAATTTTTTGGTGCTGTGGAAAGGAAAAATGGATTTTGGAGACAACGACATACTTTTAATTTATAAGCCAGTGGTCCCAACCCATTCGGGTTTCCCTGGATCCCCAACCAGGCCAAAAAAATTATTTCCATTTTATTTATTGTGGTGCATTTCTCTCGGGTTTGTGTGACTTTTTATGGAAATCCCTTTATATTCCAAGTTAAATTAGTTTAACTGTGTTTTATTCTGAAGGTATGTTTAAATACAATTAAACTAAACTCATTAAATCAAAATAATCTAAAATATAAACAATCAAAGTCCCCCTCCCTCAGCGGGCCGCGGTATAATTATTGAAAATAAAGGGGCCCCTCCAAAAAGGGTTTGGGGAACAATGATATAAAACTATTTAAAAAACAGATTAAATTAAAAAACCATTAAGAAAAGGGTTTGAGGGGTTTTTCGGGCCCCTTTTGCCGTATGGACCCCTTTTTTCCTTTACGTTCAAAATTTCAAATTTCAAACTTATTGGAATTTGGAATTTGGGAAGGCCAAATTTAATGGTCTGATAGTGTAAGGACGATTTTTTAAAATTTTAAGAGTGACTTTGGGGAACCCGTCCATAGGGGAGATCAGAAGGGGAAAGGGTTCTTGAAAAGGATTTTGGGCCTTTCCAGAACTGTTTTTCAATAGGGAAAAAGTTTTCATGAGAAGGAGTGTGTTATCATTGATTTAAATACAATTGACTAAAGGAACCAGAGTTGATCGCAAATAATGGAGGGGGAAATAATAGTTTTATCATTATATTTAGTAATACATCATGCCAAAATGCTTTCAAAAACTCTGCTTCTTAGTAAAATGGGGTATTTGTTAGCGATAAAAGAATTACAATTATATTCAGGTACAAATATACTTTTGTTTTTCGATACAAATAAATCCATGGCCTTGTCGCCAGATACGGTCTGTTTTTCAAGCTAAATTAAAAGTCGTAAACTGAGCAAAAAATTTTAACTTGAATTTTTGTATATATGACTTAAAAAACGACAATCAACACAATATAAAAATTTTTTTTTGGTTTTTTAAACCCCCTACACTATACATAAGTTTTTTTAATATTGGGTATCCAAAAAGGACTACACTTTCAAGAACGAATTAAAAAAAAAACAAAAAATTTTTGGCCTAAAAAAGGTTTTTTTGAAAATCCCGTTTAACAAAATTTCGTTTCAAAAAAGGCCTTTACCGAAGCAAATGCAAGCTGTAGCATGATTCATCGAATTAAAATCTGTAACACAAGTGCAACGAAAATTTTGGATAACCTATAAACGAAGTTCACCTTCAAGATGCACAATTGAGTGGCATGAAAGATTAAGGAAGACAAAAAGCGTAATGCCCAAAACAAAATCTGGTCGCCCGAGCAGAATCTGAGATGAGGTTACTCATATAGAGCTACTAATGATGCACACATTGAAATCGAACAATTAAAATTGTAAAAAAAACTCTGGTTATTTCTTTATGGAACACAAAAAACCGTAAGCAAATCTTTGTTAGCTTATTTGTAATAAAAATTTGAAAGTGTAGCCATACTTTTCGAACTCCTGGCATTACTTTTGCAGACAATTGCGAAATAAGCAAGGAATTACATCTGATACAATATCATTCAACAGGAACATAAACGGAAACATTTTCTGTGACAACTAGTGATCACAATCAAAATGATACATCACAGCCCTAAATATGTTGAGACTCTCAATGATATACGAAAAGTAAGCACTAACAAGAATTCAAAGGAAATATTTTTAGATTTGAAATAAATGCTCTAAATAAAAGAGGAAAATATCTTTATCGGAAATAATCACGGTTTTGAAAATTTTAAATATTCGAAATAGTCTCTACAAGAATACAACAACTGTGCAAACGCATTTTTATTTGAATTCGAATATTAGTAGTACTTATAAAGTTCAATTTTCAGAAAAGTGCAATTTTTAGATTAAAATTAACTCATACAAAGGTACACAACGACGTCATATAAACACAGCAAAAACCCGTTTACACAATCGCATTGAAAAATCAGAATGTAAATAAATCCGCCCACCGATCGCAAAAGCCATTTTCGGGATCAAATATGTTTCCGTCATTCATTTGCTCACAGTCTAATAGGGTACAGTAAATATTGCCGTCCAAAGAATACACAATATTTTAACTACAAAAAAGAACAAAAAAAGAATGCACGGCAGTAATGCTGCAATATCGTGACACGGTGTCATCAATGATACGAATCAACGCTTGTAAACAACTTCATGGGTGGCGGAAAGGGAACAACGCTTATGTTGTTACAACGTTACTTGCTCATTCGATCCTAAAATAGGAAACAATTTAAGATACTGTGTTTGATTTCTGACTATTAGATTGTAGGTTTGCGGGAGAGATCACGATAATAATCGGCACGACTGAAGATAATGAGAGAAGATCATTTCATCAAAGGTAACTACGATGCAGATTAAGCAACATTCATTGAGGATCTTCGGAAGGTGCAACGGTGCTTATCCTTAGATTTAATGATATCAGAACGTTAGTAGTCAGTTTTTGGAGAATTGATAATGCTATATATAAGGGCTGCATAGCTCTAAAGAAGTAAGCGATAAAAGAAATGCCTAAACGTAAATGTTTAACAGCAGCTTTAAAGAACATGCTTTCTCATTCTCTTGCAAAAACGCAGTTCTAATTGTATAAAAATGTTATTTACCTAGTATTTTCAAATTATTTTATGAAACACAAACAGGAGGGTAGAAAACATAAAATTATGCATTGGTAAGATATTTTCTATCGAGTCAATGTTATTTATTTTATAGAGGAGCCCCTATATGTTTTGCGCTGATTTTTATCGACACTTTCATTTTTAGTATTTGTTCAAAATTTTTGTTTTATAAATTAAAAAAAAACTTAATTTAATCTTTTGTTGGGGAAAAAAACTAATCTACCTTTTTTGGCTTTTACTTACAGCGAGTATTTTTAACTTCTCATAAAATATTTTACTTATTAGAATACGAATTTAAAAAACATTCTTAAAAAAATCGCACATAACGCACAGTGTAGAAAATATCGATAAACACTGATCAACAATTATTTTACTTCAATTTCTTTTACGAGAGACGATTAATGCTTTTGAAAATGAAGTATTCATATTTGTAATAGGCATTTTCTTAGCATCTGTGTTCTTTAAAGCAGCGATCGCCAACCTAGAGCTCCAAGGACCACTAAATGTAAAATTTTATACTTAATGGACCCGCAATAACTATATTGTCACTTATTTACGTCTATATTTATATTTTCATATCAGTGAAAAGGAACTTTACGAAAAGCAAGAACAAACCAATATCAACAAAGTAAAATGTTATGCCGCCAAATTACTACGGTTGCCAGCTCTCACTTTCAAACGTCGCTAGATATATCAGCACAAGTAGCTAAGAAGTCGCTAAATTCAGAAAAGGAATTTCCTTAAAATTAGAAGGTAATTTTTTTTTTAAAAAAAAAAGTGTAATTCGTATGCCATTAGACCAGTGATACTTAACTTGCGGTCCGCGAATGTGGCCCGCCGTCTTTTTCTGAGTAGCCCGGTAATGGCCCATGACACTAAAAAGTTCCAATTTTTTTAAGAACAATGAACGAAAAATTCAGCGGGAAGTTCAGTCAATCAAACAATCCAATCTGTCAATTTGCTATTTTTGATAGTAGAATGTAAACAATAGAGAGGCTTGATGATGGATGAAAGGAAATCGAAACTACACCATAAGTCAGTAAAAAATGCAAAAGAGTAAATATTTGTTTGTATGTTTGATAAAAGAGTTAATATAGTATTAAAACAAAAGAGCCGAAAAATGAGTTTTAACAGTTTGATCAATTTTTTCTCTATATCCAATGTTACTTTGGTTTTTTATAATGTTTTCACCCCAGTATCCTCATGTTGCGGCCAGCATGAAATACCCGCCATATGTATGTGGGCCAGCCCGAAAAATGATTGAGTACATTTTTGAAACTGGATCTTCAAAAAATTTAATGTTCCTATTTTTTTGCAGACCATCAAATTTTTTCACGGACCACCGTTTGGCAACCAATGCTTTAAAGCACACGATTTTATTGTCTATTCTTAGATTTTTTTGTTGAAATTATAATCTGCTCACGAAGATAAATTTTTATATTACTATAACAGAAATTATTAATGAAGAATTATCAACAAATACCAAGACTTCTACAGAAAACCAGCACTGAGAGAACTTTGTCACACCCAAATGAAATCACAAGAGGGAAAACAAATAATAACAACTAGTGCATTAAATCAATGCAGTTATTCATCAATATGAAAATATAATTCATGGTTTAAGAAATACTTTGATTTTTCCCATTATTATAATATGAATAACATAATTACCAATAAATCCCACATTCCATTAAACTATAATCTCCCCTTTTCTTTATTCGAAAAATGCACTCTGATATTTCCAGCGAATCTTTGAAATTCAAAGGCATTTTTAATTTACAAATATAAAAGATACACTTTAAAAAAAACAATACTACCAGCATACAAGTGGATACTTCAAAGTGTTATCACATTCTTTCAGCAGGAGAAGAAAGTAAATAACATTTTGTTCCCTTTTCTTTGGAAGAAAGAAACATTCATCACTTCGACTTTCTCATCTTGGAAGCAAATACCACTGTCTGAGAAAAATAAGTTGTAGTTGAGAGGTATTCTTAAATTACCGTCTTTCGCCATTTTTCAAGGAAGAGCAAGTTAAGCAATCGGATTATACAGAACAGATCAAATTCTTCTTCATGAAAGCAACAGCTCTATTTATTTTAAAGATCTCCGTTTCAAAGTTCGCATTTGCGTACACGAGTTGTGAAATTTAATGAGTTAAAGAAAATAAATTAGGACTATTCTCGGAATTAAAAAACAAATTTTTTTCCTCATTCAGTAAAACATTGAGAAATAAAAACAATCTTTCCTTTAAATTAACTGATATTACTACTTTTAAGAAAGAATTGATGTGGGTGAATGAGTGAGTGTATATTGACGTCGCAGTTTAAAGGAAGATGAGGACTATTGGCGACCGATTACGTAATTTTAAACAATGGTCAAGTGACGAGGACGACACTCAGTAGCGTAACGGAGAATATTAGGGTCCTCCCCACCCTTGAAAAGCCAGGTTTTGGGCCCCAAGCCGGATCTTACAAAGGATTGAAAAACAATAACATGCTTTGTTATGCCCCTGTACCACACCACACCAACGGGATGACATTGAGCCTCGGCAGATTTAACGCGTGCATTTTCAGTGGCACTAATTCGAACACAAAACATGCCAGCCTAGAGTCCGTGACCATAACCCCCAGGCTACCGCGGCTTTGGAAACCATAGCTAAAATTATTTAAGTGTTAAAGGGGGGTTCAAATTTCTTTTTTATGTAAAATGTCTGGGTTTTTTTTTTTTTATTTTTTTCTTTCTTTAATGCTTCAGCAAGACAAAATACAATACGTGTTTAGCAAAGTTAATATTATCGGATTAACACAAGACAGAAATTAATTGCTTGTGAGTCAGAAGATCTATCTCACTCGGGGTAAATATTCCGTCGTAACGTTTTCCCACAGTAAATTTATATGATAACAAGTGTCCTAAAAAATGTCAATATTTAGCTAAATTAAACAAATAAAATATTAATGTTTCAAATAAACTTGTACAGTGCATACATAAGGGGTCTCAGGGGTGTTAAATTTATCTAGAGGTCTGAAAATATAAACAATTTTCAAACAGGTATAGTTCTTTTAAATTTAAATTAAATAATTCGAATCTTTTACACATTATTTATAAAGGAGTGGAGCTTCAGAAAAGTATAGAATGTTTAAAATACAATCATAATTTTAAAAATTATAAGCATATGAAAATAAGAAACTTTTCTATAAGAAATATTTATTAAGTTTTACGTCGCGCATGCTATTTTCTAAAACAGTAGCTTTAATTACTAGCTGCTATAAGTTGATTTATAAAGTTAAATGTATTCTTATTACATTGTCGCTATATTTATATAAATAGCTTACATATTTTAATAAATAAAAAACATACATTTTTAAGAAATATTTAAAAAATTGAAATATTTTACTAATACTTTGAAATACAAAAGATATATAATACTAAAATTAGGTAGGATTTAAAGAATATGATGAATTCTATAATTCTATAAAGGTTTATACATCAGAGGCTACTATTTTAGAAAATAGCGTGCGTAACGCAAAAAAATACTTTATATTTATTGTAGAATTTTCATATGCTTATGATTTTTAAAATTATTATTATATTTTAAACATTTTATACTTTTCTGAAGCCCCATTCTTTTATAAGTAATGTGTAAAAGATTCGAATCATTTAATTTAAATTTAAAAGAATTATGCCTGTTTGAAAACTGTTTATATTTTCAGAC
This sequence comes from Trichonephila inaurata madagascariensis, assembly GCA_019973955.1. Lineage (NCBI taxonomy): Eukaryota > Metazoa > Arthropoda > Arachnida > Araneae > Nephilidae > Trichonephila > Trichonephila inaurata. Next base: position 208,347 of record BMAV01002977.1, read on the forward strand.
CTCTAGAGAAATTTAACACTCCTGAGACCCAAAAGTTTCAAAAAAAAAAAGAGTTCAAACTTCTGACTAGTATTAAAGATCTTCTTGGATAAACCATGTGGTACTCGAAAAACAGGGAAAACCAAAAGTTAGGTGGGCTGACTGCCTAGAAAAAGACTATGTCACCTGAAAACTATTAAGGTGACAAATTGGAAAACCTTAGCCAAGAATAAGACGGCATAGAATGGAATTTTGAAGAAGGCTAGGGCCCATCAGGAGTTGTCGCGCAAGTGAAGACTAACATTATCTAGTCTGAAATTATGCAATTATTTCACATTATAGCATTGCTTCTGTAAACATTCATTTTTAAAAACAAATTTTCAAAGAGGAACAAGACGAAGTTTGGATCAAAATGATTTTTAAATAGAAATAATGCGATATATAATTAATCTGAAACATGACTGATTAGATCCAATAAAGTAATGAACTTGAATAAATTGTTTACAAAAAATTCCTTCAAAAACAAAAAAAGATTATTTATCGCCTAAGTATATAATACAAGTGAAATATTCGCTGAAATGTGTCTCCTGAAGAAAATGGTTTAATCTGAAATCTATTTCTTTTATGATAGTAATACCAATAACAAAAGACAAACACTGTAGAATGAGAATTGATGACATCCAAAACGTGACTTAGTAAAAACGCATAGAAGTATTTGTCTTAAATATCATACATAAAAATTTAAAATTTATACCTTTATGCTCTCTCTTTTGCTGATGAAACTAACACAGTTTTTTTTTTAAAGTCAAATGATCAAGTAATAAATCTATTTCAATAATCATATCAGACTGTTTTAAAATTTAACAATATTGAGACATGCCTCTAATAACTATCAACTTGGAAGGGGGGTTTGTGAAATTAACACTTTTAATGAAATTAAATACAATGCATAATAAAAATAAAAATGAATTGCTTTGAACACCACACTTTAAAGCTATGCAAAGGAAACTATTGGCGACGGACCTGGTAGTTTTGAACTCAGGCCAACAACGAGGGAACACATGAAATGAGGCCCTACTCTCTAAACTTCAGCAAATTCCTTAGTAAAAAATTAATTCTAAGGCAGTTAACCGAGTTCGCTAAAAATAAGTACGTTAAAAATAATATCTAAGATAATTATTCGTACAATGAAAACTACACGTAAACAGTTTAAAAGCCAGAGCTGAAGACAAAAACCACGGAGAAATATTTATTTCCAACTAAAGAGAAGATAAAATCTAGATGTCTTTTGTGTTTATCATTGTAGATTTTATCTCTTTGTGAACTGAGTCATGTAGATCTTTAAATTGAGTCATTCTATTTAAGGTATCCGACTACGTTCAGAACCGTGATTTTAAAAAAGCACATAAATGGATAATTTTCATGATATTTAGTGTCACTTAGATTAGAATACACGTATAAAATTGCTTAAAGAACATTTGACAAAAAAAATTATTTAAATACAATATTTCGGCAAAAAATTAACTTAGAATAACCTTTTTTCAAAATGTTCTCCTTTTGTCAAAAATGCTTCTATTATAATAATATTTTGCCTGTATATATCTAAGACCTCTGTATAGAGGCTCAACTATGATTTTTGAAAAATTCACATTATTTTTATAGTTACCACCCATTGAAATAATTATCGGCGTGTTTTTCTTGAAATTTCTCCCCTCTGTTGTCGTAAAACATGGATAAACCTACTTCTAAGTTATATATTTCAAAAACTCTAGTTGAGCCTCTGTACAGAGGTCTGGGCTATATGCAGGCAAAATATTATTATAACAGAAGCATTTTTCACAAAAGGAAAATATTTTGAAAATGGGTCATTCTATGTTCCTTTTTTGTCAAAATATTGTACTTGAATAATTTTTTATTATAATATTATTCTTAAAACAATTTTATATACATTTTCTAACCTAAGTGACACTAAATATCATAAATACTATCCATTTATACGCTTTGGCAAAATCACGGTTCCGAACGTATAGTCGGATACCTTAGACATAGCAGCAAGAATTTAGAAAAACAGTGATTTTCAAAGAATATTTCACTTAACTATATACATGAAATTCACTGCACATATACTACTAACAATTTTGATGATTTTAATTTAAATACAGGCAATCGTAAGAGTTTTTTTCCCTGAGAGAAAAAAAAAATGATACTGGAAGCGCAAATCATGTATGTGTTTTTTGAAATAGTATGTATCGGGGCGGGCAAATATATATCGGCCCGCGAAGACAATTAGAAAATCCACCTTAAACTGCCGATATTAATACGGCACCTGAGGAGCTGCAGCTTAAACTTATTGACTTGCAGTTAGATCACAGTGTGAAGGAAATGTTTTATGATATGGCATTAATTGACTTTTACCAATCTTTATATGCTGAAAAACTTCCATGTATTGAAAGATTTGCTGGGAAAATGTTCTCTATATTCGGGTCGACATCGGTGTGAGCAAAGTTTTTCTTGCATGAAGATCAATAAGAGTAAATATAAATGTAAGTTGGTTATATATACGATGAGAATTTCAACAAGCAATCTCTCTCCTGATTTAAAAAATATTGGAAAAAAAATGTGCTTTAGAGTAAATGTCTCCTTAAACTGATTCTAAAATTAAATGGGCTTATAGCTATAAATGATACGAAGCACATAAAATAAAATGATATATTTTATTTAACTTATGTGTATTGTCTTTTATGGTACAATGTATCCCTTTTCTGAGATGCAAAGTTTATCAATGAATACAATCATTTCAAAAAGTTGTGGTACTTTGGTATTCTCCTCCGCTTCTACAATGTGGCCCCTTCAAGACAAAAATATTTCTCCCCCCTAACATACATAATTTCACACATTCTAACTATATATTTCCCCCCTCTCCATACATACGGAGATATCCATATCAATTATCTCTCAGAAAAACCAAAACAAAGAAAAAATATTCATAACCAGAATTAATGATACTGAATATATATATTTTTATATATATTTTCCGTATTATTCTTCCGTATTACTAGCGAGTTCATAATTCCAAAATATTTTTTATTTTTAGCATTAATAATTTTAACGATATATACATACATATTTAATAATTTTATATCACATAACATTAATTCAATATTTACATAAAGTTATTAATTAGCAGTAAGGGTTTTTTCCCCAGAATAAAGACGATAGTATTAAATGGAAAAAAGGCATTTTTTTTAAAAAAAAATTGTTTAGAAATACGTAAAATTTAAAATCAAAACCAATAGTTAGCATGTTACGGTGAGCGATGCATAAATAAAATATTCAATCTGTGAAAGTGTTTCGCATCAAGGCACAAATGGTGTTACGCCGCGTGATTACGTAACAGTTTCTTGATCAAGCGAAACAAAAGGACACTCGATTTCTCTTTTCAAGGTCAGTAGGGACAGCAACTCAAGAGATGGGTTTACGGATGCCGAAAATAAACATACATTTTTTTAATGGCTTTATTATCCGGTTCTTTACCTGGCGCAATTTGCATACAGAAATCATAAATTAGAATAAGCCCCATGTTTCAGTTGGGGATTCCGAAGGAAAACACGGCAATAAATATGAAAAATCTTTAAAAAAAAATCATAGAAATTATGGGGGAAAAGTGGTCAACGTTAAAAAAAGAAAAACCCATCTCTCATTGATATTTTATGGAACAATGTTACATAAAAATATAAAAGAAGCTTAAGTCTCTCCCCTCCCACATTTTAACAAATCATTTCTAACCAGACGGGATAACATTTAATCTAACCATGATCTTACTTACAGCAGCTTTAAAGGATAAATGCAATCACGTGTTCTCAATTGAAATCAAAACCAAGATTATAAACTTCTACTTGTAAAATGAGATAAAATTTAAATTTGATAATGTGCTCACTTCATGTGACGTCATAGTCACATGATAGTGAAAGCCACGTCGTTCTAGCCAATCAATTCAAAAACTCATGTGACGTCATAGTCACACGATAAAAACTGTCTTGTGTTTCCAGCTAATCAGTTCACGTTCTTCGGTGTTGCCAAGTTTTGCTCTTTGCAGAAACTTTCTCTTAAAAAGTACATATGTATACAAAACGCATTTATTTAGAAGTATAAACATAAAATACGATTTTTTTTTTAAATTTTGAAAGAATTTTTTATTGTAACATTTGAACATCTTTACCTAAATATATGAAACTTGAAATTTTATCTAAGTTTTACAAATAGAACAACAAGTACATTTAGTTTAATGTTTGTTTGAACTAATGGAGAACACGTGTTTGTCTTTATCATGTGATGTCATGAATTGAGCCCATTGGGTAAAGATGTTCAAATATGGAGATTCTCCAAAAAGTTTTTCAAAATTAAAAAAAATAAATGCATATAATATCCAAGTACGTACTTTTAAATCAAGAGCATTTTGTTTACTTATATTATTATTGTTGACAAATATGTACTCTCCGTTTTTATTAAAGAAAGTTTGTATAGAAAACAAAAGTTGGCAACAACGAAATGCATAACTGATTGGCTAGAAACAAGTGATTACATTTATCATGTGACTGTGACATCACATGAATTTAGACACTCAAAAAGTACACGTGGGAAAGTTCAAAGGCTTGGATAGTACTACTTCAAAGTTTCGTAATAAATTCTTTGAGGCTCTACAACTAAGAACGATACTTTCGACACTTACTCTACTCAATATAAAATATTCATAACAAGAAGTCCCAAATTATTCAATTTCATAAAGTACATCAATTACACCCGAAAAAGTATTTAACAGAACTGATGCTGCAACTTTTATTTGCAACCATGCAAAAATAAATTTATTTAGAAGTTGACTACAATGAAATAAATATCTTGAATCGCAAAATATCGTAATTGATTATTACATGATTTATTTTGCAAACACAATTTTAAAATTTGTACAAATGAATTTTTGAGTACAAACTCATGGGCAAACGCGTAAGGTGCTAGTTGCTCAAACGACACTGGATCCTATAAATCCCACAATCACTCGTTTAAATCAATTGTTCTAAATATAAAGTACATGTTATTTCCCCAAATGATTATTAAAAAATCTAGAAATTATAATTATACTTAAAATGATTCTCTTTCTCAGTTTAATTTTATCATAAGCAAAACAATAATTTCACTAATTCATATACATTATTACCGTTTATTTTATTTCATTACATTCAGCAGATTGAATTAAGAACAATAAGTATAAGAATCAATTATTAAATTTCAGCACAAATGTTGAAAACAAGTAACATTCTGCTATTATACTGAGGAACACAGTGATACATAAAACCATAGAAGAAATTTAATACTTCGAAATAAATGCTACATAGTATTTTTCAAACTCTACGATATCTTTTTAACGAATTACAAAAAGGTTAGAATCACGTACAAAATTTTGTAATGCATTTTAAACCCATTTAGTGCGGCAGTCGCCAACCTTTAAAGCAAGGATGTCAAACTCAAAGGTTAACTTGGGCCAGACAAACAAGGTTTAACTTTAGGGGGGCCATAAAAAAATCAATATTCATAGAAATGTAAGTTTATTTCGAATAATACAGTACAATATAAACATAAATAAAATAACAAGAAAAATTTAATGTTTACATGCTGAAACTTGATATCCCTTCTCTGCTGCTATCTATTTTATTATATATTATTGGGTGCAGAAATACTGGCCAAGCTGCAAAAATGTTCGTTGTGGGCCGCGAGTTTGATACCCCTGCTTTAGAACATCGTGGACCACTAAATGTACAAATTTACGATTGGCGGACCACAAATATAATTAATCACTATATGGCAGACACTTATATGACTGACCACTAAATGGAGGACTATTATAACTATATTATCACTTATTTACATCTCTATTTACATTTCCATATCACTAAAAAGGAACTTCACGAAAAGCAAGAACAAACGAGCAACGCAAGCAATATCAACAAATTGAAGTATGCTGTTAATTTCCTTTGGTTCCCAACTCTCATTTTCAAAAGTCGCCAGCTACCGCAAAAGTAGCTAAAAATTCTCTAAATACAGGAGGAATTTCTAAAATAGTAGTAGCCAAAATTTTTAAAAAGTATGATCCACATTCCATAATACGTTTTGTTACTCGTCATTTTTGGAACTAAATCTTCACAAAAGTATGAATGATGTCCCAATTATTCCACAGATCATCCAAAACACTACGGATTTAGTGAACTATATGTAGAAAATTTAAATGTAAAAAGCTTTACTAATTCTTAAAATTGTACTTCCAAATTATAAACACTAAAAATCACAAAAACAAAATTTTAAATGACTTACTTTAGAGTATACCAAAAAAAAAATCCTTTCAATTCTCGTCTAAAATCGAAATCCAAATGATTACGTATGCAAAACTCTTATCCAGTCTGCCTTCGCCTCAACACATCCAGCAATGAATCCACCATTTAACCTATCACAATGCATAAAAGAAACGAAACTTCTTGCACTGAAAAGCGAAACCATCTCTCTTGTTCGGATCAAGACACTTTTCTTCCCTCTAATGGTTGGTTCTCCATCATTATCTATCCCTGTTGGAGGAGGACTCGTTGCAACTCGTTAGGCCCCAATCACGTGCACTACCGTAGGATTAAAGTAAAAAAAAAAGAGGAGAGTGTTTTGCATGTCCTTGACAATGCCCTCTAACAGACTGCTCGCTCTAAACTACCAGCTTTTGTAGTTCAGTGGTCGGAGAAATGGCCAGTGCAGCCGGATGGAAAAGGTTTTTGGTGTGGCGGAAGAAACGCTTTGGAAAAACATCGTAGGATTGAAGGACAAATGTTACGTTGGCAGGTTGAAAAGAACACTTTCTTTCTAAGGTCCGGATTTTTCAATGGAAAATCCTTTTCTTTTTCTATTCTATTGTAAATTAGTTAATCCTGTTAAACCATGCGATTCAGAAAGCTTAAAAGGAATATTTTACATTTATCTATAAATGCTATTTGTTAAATAATTTATGTCTTACTCGTTTGTGTGTTTCTTTATTAACTTTTAAAATTTAAACCGGTGTACGTACGATTTAAATGTTGTCTTAGTGTTTGTGTTAAAAACGGATATGGAAAACACTTTTCATAATTGAGCTCCAAAATCAATATCATATTTCGATTGCACTGTGTCTTGTTAGTTACACATCTTAATATACCTCTCATTTCCATCTGAATCAAGCCATTTATTTTTTTCTAGTGTAAAATGTGCTTTATTTTTTGTCACAAACACAAAAATGTTAAATCGAATTTTTTAAACTAGGATGTTCAGATCGAATGATTATAATTTCTGAGCTACCAGTCCATGCATGGACTGAGTAGCGCTCTCTTAAATGCAGTCAACAGATAAATTACCTATTGAATATTATATGTCTGAGATTTCAACGGTGACTCGTTTGCGTTGATGCCCATATAATAGAACATTATATGGGCATCACCATATCTGTTTTTAATCTGTACTCGAGAAAGGAGTACAGATTAAAAACCTCGTTTCGATTCGATGCTATGTCATAAAAAACTCTTGATGCAGCGCGTGCTGGCGACACAAAATCCTGATTTTCAAAGTACAACATTTTTAATTTATATACATCAATATATATATAAGCCCTAGCGTGGAATAAATTTCATTCAATTCTGATGAACTGTTCATTATGTAGGAATTGGAAGGTTAAAATTAAATGAAGGGGAAAAAAGTTCATATTAATAGAAATTCATTATTTATACGAGTAAAATAAAAAAAGGTATATTTTATATGATGCGACAATACAACATAAAAATGGTATTTATTTATTATTTTTGTCTTTCAATGCGGTCCAAAGCTGGTTACAAGACTTTGACACAAGGCAAAGAGAGAGCAATTTTATGGTATTCATCATATTTTTCAAAAATCCTCCTTTTAACAGCATTAATACTGAACTTTATATTATAAATGTTTTGAATGCTAAAACTCATAATGGCTTGTAAAAACCTGAATCTCATGATATTATTTCTAAATTACTGGTCGAACATTTTAGACATAAGGCATTGCAAGAAAAAAGACTTCACATATTTGTATAAATTATCCCTATCATTATAAAGCAAATGCATAACTATTTTCTTTTACGACTTTTCATTCAAATTTTTCACGATAAATTATCAAATGTAACGATGCACATCAAATTTATCAAATGTAATTATGTAACGATAATTTAATTACCTAACGCACAGCATAATCCACATTCAAAATAGTATTTATTCAGTGCAACATAAAAAATAATAATAGTGAGCCCTTATTACTCTAGGACCCATTTAACCGAAAATCACTTAATGGGGCAGCCATTGAAAAACTTTAGTTATTAATCACAGATAAAAAGCCGAGTCATCTTGATCTTTCGAAACACTTGGATCCATAGCTGGATACTGTCAATATTTGAGATATCTGCGTCAATTAATTTTTTAAGTAATTATCATTGAAAGAAGACCAGTCGGTTTTTCAAACCAGTGAGTGTGCCACGAGTGATTTGAGAAGATAAGCCTGAACCATCATGTTCTAAATGAGTTTAATTTTTCAGACTTAACAGATATCAATTACCTTTTTTCTTTTTTTAAATCTGAATTCTCTCTTTTGCAACTACTTGCAATTTAATTTGGGTTATTTTAAAATACACATTCTTATGGTGTAAAAAGTGATTAGCTAGGGATCTTAAGTTATATTGTAGACCATGTGGTTTAATCCGGGCACGCATTAATCAGTTCAACCGTGCTACAGTGTGGCACGGCGGAGTTGAAAAGGGGCACGCGGAAACTTATTGAAAAAATAAAAAATTTGAAAAATTTATTTATAACGCTTTTTTTTTTACAATTTTATTGAAATGCGGTTGTCTCAGACAAAAAAAAAAAAAAAAAAAAAAAAACCCCTCAAAATTTGAATCAACATGCTTGTGAATAAATATTTTCTGTTATGAACATAAAAACAAAACATCGCTCAAAACTAGCTGATATGCACGTAAAACACAACTTAATTTTGTTAGCATCTTCAAAATCTTATTATAATATGCACGCCTTGGAAAAAAAGCCCTACAATTTCAAAAGTCACTTTAAGTAAGTACTGACGGTTTGATAATTATTTAGATCTAAATGTTTCAAATTACTCATTTTTATTTTACACTAAAACTAATTGATTGTTGTACCCATAAAAAGTTTATTAATAATGAAACCTAAGTTGTATTTTTGTCTTAGTTATTGAATTGTTTTTATTAAATGTACACTACTTATATATATATATTCCGTTAAAAACTGGCGTATAACGCGTACCTATACTTTATAAATGCATTTTTTAATTTTTAGGTATATTCATCGTATAACGCGCACCCCCTTTTTTACGAAGAAACCTGAAATGTAAGTGTGCAATAATGTTATGTTTTGAGGCTATTTATTCGAGGCATTAGAATAGTATAGTGCTTTAATTTCATGAAGTATGTCATTTCTTTTAAATAAACAGTAGTTCGATATATGTCCTAGTCTTAATTTTTTGTTATGCTCAACTCTTTTTGATTTTTAAAGTTATCATTTTTATACCCGGCGTTTTACGCGCACCCATAATTTTCAGTATTATTTTTTGCATTAAAAGTGCGCGTTATACGCCGGATTTTACTGAAAAATAGACTTGCATTAAAAAGTGCTATTTAAACGAATAAGCATGCAAGTAACATTTTTTCACCGGATGTGTGTGTTGGAAAAGTTGGAAGTGACACGCAAAAAAATTTTTTGTATCGGATAGTGTCACTCTTCCCAAAAAGGTTGGCCACCCCTGACCTAGAGCCTTAATAAGTCAAAATTAAAGAGATTCTACTGCATTTTGCAAAATCAAGCAAGCTACAGAAGTAAATGCAAAGAGTAAAGCAACAAAATTTTAACAAAAACTATTTTCTGTGGATAATAATTATTACACATTCCTTTTTATTTTCACAGCAACTTTTTTCCCAAGTGGACAAGTAACATAATTTCGTTTAAAAGACAAACGAACCCGAGGGAAATTACTCCAGCACATTTCAGTCTAGTGCGAAGGGGAAAAAAAAAGACGAAAGTGGGAGAATAAAAGTGAAAAGCAAATGCAGTGACATTTAAACTTAAGTTTCATTCCAACTTCTATTTAAAGCGCAATTCGGATTCTTATCACGCACCAAAAGCCTTTTCACGTTTTTTCCCCTCCCTTTCTCTTCAGTGCATTTGTAATTTTGTGACAGCAGTTAGCACGTGTCTTTCTGGAGACACTGCGCATGAAATGATTATTACACATGACAGATGCCTTAGCACAACATTTTTCAAATTTTTATCCCTCAAATTCCTTTATCCCTCTCTCTGTAAGTGAAAAATAATAGGAAGGAAAAAGAAAGCAGCTTTGGATATTTATGCTCCGTTAACGAAAATTCTGCTACATAATTGTTCCTTTTTTTAAATGGTAAATAGCCCCAAAATGGTATGGCATAAATTTAAAATTAATTCTGTTATATAATTAAATGAGAGAAAAAAATGCATTTACAAAAGTAATTAAATTAAAACCAAGAGACAAATTTTTATTAACAAATTCTTAGACACAGTTACTTCTCATTTAGTAAATCCAAATATACCGTGTGTATTCGCGCTTAAAACTAGCACATTTAACAATGAAAATAAGATTGAAATTTACGGATGAGTGTTATATACCCGATATTCTAAAAAGAAATGAACATTAAAAAAATCGGATTTCCACATATATACAAAAACCGCATATTTAAAAAAAAATGACAAATCTTGTGAACTTATTGGATAAAATGAAAAGTTCGTCATATATATTTCGCCTTCCGTTACATCTTCAGGAACGGCATCGAATTCTGTCTCATCTTCACCATCAGTGTTACTCTGATCCATCAATGAATAATTTTCCGATCGATCTAAATTTTGTTAGATATGCTACATTTTTAAATGACTTTTGAATTATGTCAGGCTTAATTTCATTTCATGCTTTTGTGACGGGCTCATCGTGATTTTTACTAAAACTCCTTCTGGGTTTTTTTGGGGCCAGAATGGCAATTCTTTCCAACCAACTCAAGAAGTGAAAAGTGAAATATATATATGCAAATTAGAGATCTTATAGATAGTAGAAGTTTAGCAAACGCAGGGTGGCTATGGGTAGTGAATATACGAGGTCTGACTACAAGTGTTAAAACTTAAGTAAGATAAAATCCCGTATCCAGGATTTAATCTATCCGTGCCAGTGCGATCAAGTTAAAGGTGGATACCGTTCTACAAGTTAAAGCGACGTCAGTTAGGATTCAAGCGAATTGCTGCTTATCCAATACAGAGCGGTAAGAACATCTAGTTAAACTACTAAGAACTGTGTATTTATTGAGATTAGGATTAGTCGGTAAAGTTAGACATTGTGTTCAGTTACGCGATTATTTGTTAATACGTATTTTGTGTCTCTTCACCTCAGATTCACTTGGTTTGAATATTAATACTATAATTGTATATTATTTAAGTTAAGATCTTAATAAAGAGATATTAAGATTATGGCAACGTCTGGTTCTTCATTCACTCCCACATCTCTAGGTCGCGAGGATAATATAGAAGTAGGGCAAACCCCAGGGGCTCTTGCCTTACACTTTTATTGTCCACTCACTCACTATTTCTAGATCCACATGAAGCATTTGGATTCCTTTTGTAAATGGATCCTTCCACATCCTTTAACACCTCTTTTCTCCTGCTTTACACTTTTACTTCTAGAAGTATACTATTGTTCAAAAGCCTTGAATAATACTTTGCATAAATTTCAAAAGATGAGTGTACTGCTTATGCACATTTCACGACCTTTTGTTTGTTTTTTAAAAAAAAGAACGAGAAAGAGAGAGTACGTTATACGGCGAATATACCAAAAAATTTTTTTAAAAAGATGTTTGAAAGTACAGGTGCACGTTATATACGCCGGAATATACGATACTTCATAGTTCAAAATAAGAAATATAACCATCACGTCAATAAGTTTTTTTTTTTTTCTAACTCGCGATACAATGAGTTAAAGAGTATATTCACGATAATTATGAGAGAAAAACTAACATATACAAACATCAGTTAAGACCTGGTTACATAAATTAGGATTAGTAAAAATGTTTCATCCCAGATTTCAAACGGTTTTTAATTAATTGCATTATTAAAAATAATTGAACATCGTTTTATTGTTCGAAACGAAAGTATTTTTTTAAAATTATAAATTTAAAAACAGTATCCTTTCAAAGCAGCGAAAGAGAAAGAAAGAAAGGGTAAGAAGAAAAAAAAATCAAAGCTAAAAAATATAATTTACTTTTCCAATTTGCTTCTCACTACCAGCGTGAAGATAGATAATGCAGGTTGGCAAGATTTTTTAACTTTTTTCGACAACATAACAGTCTCTTTCGTCGATCCTTGCAAACCAGTGACGTCACACAAACCTGCCAACGACCGCCTGACACATATGCCCTTGACCATCAAAAAAGGCATCAAATGACGCCACAAGGTTACAACATTTGGCTCTTAATAGCGGTTTAAAAGTGAAACAATATCAGCGAAAATATCGCCAAACGAAATAACAATGTTTATAAGGAAGAAGGATGGGCGGGTTTTGAAAAAAAAAGGTGATTTTTTTCCCCCTTTCTCTCTTTTTCCATGCGGGCTATTTTTGTTCCAAGCAAGTGAAAGAGAAAAAATCTCACAAGCACATTCATATCTGCCCAATCTCCCCTTTTCAAGATGCGGTGAACTTTTGCATACGTCACTTTAGGGCAGGGGAGTGCATGATGGAAGGTATACTCGGCTCAGGTTGTGAACAGGTCAGAAAAGATTGGAAACTCGTTTTCAAACATGCGAGATCTCCGATAGATGTATTGGTGACTGACCGCTCAGATAAAGATCAGCCATGCACTGTAAGCGTTAATTAGTTTAGATGTCGTTTATGTTGAAGCCGGACAATTCAGAAATACTTTTCGAATAATGATGTTTACGAACAACTACATCGTAATAGATGCGTGCATGGATGGTCGTTCACTCTGAAATATTTCATTAACAATAACAAGATACCACAGCCATGAAATTTCCACTCTCTCTTTCCATGTTACTCTTTATAAAATAATCATAAAAAACTAATGCTAATATAAGTGCATTACTGCGCAATTCAAGTTTCAAAATATTATAGCAAGTTGTGTAAATGCTTCGGTCGTTTGATAAAGAGCATGCATTCCCTTCAATATTTAATTTTTAGGTATATTCGCCGCATAACGCCACCCCCTTTTTTACGAAGGAACCTGAAATATATATGTGCAATGCTCCTATCTTTAGAAGTAATTTATTCGAAGTATTATCGTAAGCTTTTGAACAAAAGTATACTTTTAAAACTACAACACTAAAGGGGGGCAGACAAAATTTATAAGGTTGAAGCTTGATAAGGTATGTCATTTCTTTTAAGTAAATAGTATTTAGATACATGTAGAATCTCTTCTTTTTAATTCTCATCTTTTCTTTATTTTTAAAACTAACTTTTTTTTATACATCCCTGGCGTACCCGTAAATTTTTATCTTATTTTTTGAGTTAAAAGCGCACGTTATATATACGCCGGAATACAAGGTAGATATTTTTTACACGTCAAAACGTGGTTTTATAGTCTGACTGATTTGTTTAACATGGATAACAAGTGTAAAACGGGTTACAAGCGACAAGCCCTGTAATTTGAGATAACAATAGAAGAAAAGGCGACATCCCAGTTTTACCTTTCCCCTTTCGAATTTCCATATTACACTACAATAGAAATAGGATCCTTATTTGCATTTCACATACAAAAAAAACCCCTTATTATTATTCTACACATTATACGGAGAATCAAGATTCGAAGATACAACTGACTAAAGAAATTAGTAACTACACTGTAAACAGGGTTTGAAATATCTATCACTAGAAAAATACTAAAAAATTCGACATACATAATTTCTACATTCCAACAACAGGGCAATCACTTTTTTCACACTCTTCTGTTTCATACCATGAAATAACACTCTTTTTCTATTTATTATTGACTTTTTTTTATTTTCTTCTCCATTAGAAAATACTGAGATTATGAAATCTAGTCAATTCGAAAGTAAATTCAAAAAATTTTTAAGATCCATCTTTAAAATTTCATCAGAACTAATTTTTTAAAATGATTATCTACATGTGTTCCTTTCAGACCCCCTCCCCTCCCCTGAAATTCTCAAAAGTAAACACTGATAAATAACATTCCTGGAGCGCAATCGAATGGTAAAAACATCTTTTCACTCGGAATTAGAAAATTGTTTCACACAAGCATAGGTATAATGAACGCATCTTGTGCGTTTACAAAAAGAAACCTACAATTGGCACATTGCGTTTGCGTATGCAAACAGGCAGAAATATTTTCACACAACGTAATGTTATGATTATGATTTTAAAATATTAAATCAAAAAAAAAAAAAAATTCAGATTTTTGAAAACACTATTCGTTACGAAATTATAAGTACTTGATTTCACTCTTAGTTATTTAATTGACTAATTATGTGTAATCATCTATTTCTCTCAACGGAGAAAAAGAATCTTAATTTTATCCAACAGAAACATAAAACCAAATTTAAAATCAGTTTTCAAATATGTCAAGAAAAATAAATTTTTTAATATTCTTATCGTTTACTAAATTAAAAATAAAATTTTAATTCGATTTACAATAAAAAAAAAAAAAAAAAAAAAAATCGACGATAGTTTTAAACAATAAAAACCATAAAAGTTGACGTTATCTATGAATTCTAATTCGCTAAGACTATCACCAATTAAGAAATTATCTTTCTTTTTTTTCGCTATTACGAGTATTATATGATATATTAAAATTGGAATTCACCTACAAATTATAAATAATTTATACATAACAAATTCTGATAGCATTTGTCCGATGATTGATTTTTTTCATTAACGTCGAGCTCAAAAACAAAACGAGGGCGAAAACCGAAGAATCTCATGATTTTAAAAAGCAAGGTCAAAATGACGAGTACGATAACTGAGCTCTCCAATTTTCCACATCACGCAAACGAGAGGACTTTCAGGACCAACATATTTAACTTACATCAGCCCTTCTATGCAGCGGGCCTTAAGCACCAGAACTCAAACATGACCACAGAAACACAACACCTGCTACGAGTTCAAGACTATACCACGCGGCTACCGCAATCGCTATTATCCTACAAAAAGATTAAAGAAATGTTTTCGTACGGCATTAATTCGTAATTAAATGAAAATTTAGTTTAAGATTATTTTATGAATTTCATCTTCGTCTTAAATAATATTAAACTTCTAGCCGAAGACCTCAAGTCAAATGAACTTAAATTTCTAGTCGAAAACGATTTTCCAAAACCTAAAAATTGTACGTTGAGATCCGAGTTGTAAGCCAGAAAAACATGAAAATACAGAAAATACTTTTTTTTCAACATTCTACAGAAAAGAATTTATATACAAAGTGTGCAATATTAATCTAGAGCAGTGACGTCTCAACCACTGTGCCACGGCACTTTTGAGTGCCGCCAAATCTTTTTAAAAGGATTAACTATACTCTGAAGAAAAAATAAAATTCCGAATCGAATCATTTGGCCGGTTTATAGAAATAAACTAAGGTATTCGTGTTGTATTTAATTTATTCTTTCTTGGATAGATGAAAGTAAATTACAGATAAGTAAAATTATTTTAAACTAATTTTATTGTTAGTATGCCGCCAAATTTTGAATTAGTTAATAGTATTCCGCAACAAAAGAAGAAAAAAGGCGGTAAATCTCTGCTCTACAGAGAGAGAGAGAGAAATGAAAAGGGGTAATCTTTCCAAAGTAATTCATTTGTTAATTTTAGAGGATGACTAGATTCACAATTTGTAGTTTCCTTCAGATTGAAACTTATTATTTAATTTCACAGATTAGTCAAATCTCCCTGAAATAAAACGTAGTTTTGTAAGAATATAATAGAATAAATCAGAAATATATATAGAGAGAATTATCAGGCACAGAACTGAACAGAAAGAGCAAACATTTCTTTATATACACAGGGCTCTAAAGAGATATTTTAACCAATAAATAGCATTACCTTTCTGAATCCGAAACAGAACATGTGCGTTAATCCACCGAATTTCATTTCAGTTTCTGACAATGGTGAATAAGGATCATGCCTTCTTTAGCAGATGTAATTCATTCCCAAATCCGATTTAACTGTACAAAGACAGTAATCATGTTTACTCCCTTTTCAACGGATATCTAAAAGCCAAACAAACGAAACAACGTACCTAGCCTCTAATACGATTGGATGTATTGTTGTGCGGCTTCGGCGAAACTCAATTAGTGTAAGAGTTTAAAACATTTTTCCAATGCCAATTAGGCTGCTGGAAAGGATCGCAATAAATACATAATACATGAATGCATAATACTTAATGGTTAGTTAAAATGGTTCACTATTTCAAGATTTAAATCGAATTGTACTTGGTTTCCATTGTACAATGAAATTTAATCAATATACACCTCTAATCATACCTCTAAGAAATCTTTATTCATAACAAAATACACATGTAAATTGTTATTTGAAAAACGATTTGAGAAACCGCAGAATATCCGAATGAAATGTGTGTGTCTCTAATTTCAACAATCAATTAAGAAAAATCTATTAGAAAATCTAATACGTCGGGGGAATTGATTTTTTTTTTAAAAACTTTGCAAGACCTGTTATCTAATTTTGCATTTTTCTAGTGCTTTTTAATTTTCTGTTAAGAAAGGCGGCCTCTCCAAATTAGTGACATTTGCTTCGGAAATCCTGCATCTTGACCATTTGGAAACAAGAAATACTATATACCAGTAGTTCTTAAACTGTGCTCCGCGGACCCCTCCGCAGCGCCTTTTTAAGGAGTCCCTCATGTAACGATGAGATTTATGTCTTTTACGGAATTAGATCGCGGAAGGATGTTCAAAATCTTGGGGATCTGCGATCTCACGCTGATACGTAACGGGGGACCGCGACGATCGAAATTTCAAAAACCGCTGCATTATACGATGACTAGATCCGTTCATAAAAGAAGGAGGATAATATTTATATTGTACAACACTACTTTTGAGTTTCATCAGTTTTGCTCTCTAAATATTAATTATTTAACACAACTGATTATCTATTAACGTTGCACTTCAAAGTAACAAGAAAATTATTGGTGATGGACCTCGAAATTTGAAACTTAGGTCAAGTGATTAGAACACTTGAGTTCTCCAGCTCAGGTGTTCTCCTAATCCCCACTCCCTCTCTCTTAAACTTTTATACCATGCCGACTACAAAACTACCAAGAATTGATACGATTAAATGCATAAGATAGTAGTGTAATACAATGATAATCAGAATTTAAAGATATGAGACAAAACATATATAAATAAATTAGACGATCAATACTGGATTATAATTTCCACAATATTATACGAATTTAAGGAATAAATATTTAAAACTCTCGATTACAGATAAAAAAGAACACTGAAATTACGAAATGTTAAAAGTTTCATAACGGGTGTATTGCGCAGTACAATGAATCTAAAATACCTTGATAAAAGTAGGACAGTAATACTTTCGACAGTCTTTTCACACCTTTTTTTTTTTTTTGTTAATTACATAGATTAGAGAACTGACATGTCCCTAATCTCTTCTGGTTAAACTGCCTATGACTTTAACGAGGAAACTGTAGGTTGATAATTTTACGGAATAGGAAGCCCATGAAGAAAGGATAACGAAGTATAAAGGAACAAAGAGAGATGAATACAGAAGACATAGGCAATTCCACTGTACAATCATGTGTATAAAGTATTTAAATGTAAAAGGCACAACATTATATCAACTGATTGGCCATTCGTGAGCTGTCATCAGTAAACATGGCATTTTTCTTTTTTTAATGAATATAACTCCAACCAGCTAAAGCATGGTGGTCATATCTCCGAGGCAATGATTTCGCGGAAATCGAAAAGTAATTTATATCACTCACACCGGCTTAACAATTAAGAGTAATAATGATACAAATATACTGAATATCATTACAACTTTGGTATTAACATTAGTTACTCGAGCCAAATAGTTTACAATTTCATAAATGTTAAAGTGTGTATTGTTCTTTATAAAGCCACTACAAACATGCAAAGTACAATATTTCCCCGGTGGACAAAATGTTCCATTTATGTTTTGTCTAACGTTTTAACCAAATATTTTAGTGATTGATTGCTTATCTCATTGTCAAAAGGACCATATTTGGCGAAACTGTGCTAAACATCAGTTAATTTTTAAAAAAAACACCCACCATAAAACGCTATTTTGTGATTTAATTCTTTGAATACCAGAGATGAAATGACAAGAAAGGTCGAAAGGGCATCTAGAAGCGTGTCACCAGGGTTCAGGAAAA
Organism: Trichonephila inaurata madagascariensis; assembly: GCA_019973955.1. Taxonomy (NCBI): domain Eukaryota; kingdom Metazoa; phylum Arthropoda; class Arachnida; order Araneae; family Nephilidae; genus Trichonephila; species Trichonephila inaurata. The sequence goes on from BMAV01002977.1 coordinate 226,834, forward strand.
CAGAAAAAATTATTCAAGTACCTTTGGGTCGTATATCTCGCACTCGCTTAAAGAAGATAAGTCTTCTGAGGAATTATAATGACTTTTTTTTTGAATATTATATACCACCAACATCGGTTAAAATTGATGTGAAGTAACAAAAGGGCTATTGGCGACGGAACTCAACGAACATAAGAAAGAAATGAAAATTATTACACAAAATGACGCCAGTTCATGTGCATGTCGATTGTTTATGTGATGTGCCTAAGGAATAAATCGAACAAATTAGAATATATTTTTTTTCGAATAATTCTTTTCTGTCCTGAATAATAATTTTTGATATGTCCTGACTTATGAATCAGAGACTTGGGCATTGACTATACGTGATGACGAAGCTTTGGGAATTTTAGACAGCAAGATCTTATGTTGTATTCTTAGTGGAGTCGTGAATGGATCATGGAGAAGGTCTGATTAAGAACTCTATAAAATTTACAAACAACTGGATACTGTATAATTCGTCAAATTACAGATATTTAAATGGGCTGTTCATCTGGCTAGAATAAATGAAGATCGTTGCAGAAAGAAAATCTTTTCTGGCAAAGCCCGTAAGAAATAGATCTCCGGAAAGACGCCCGCTAAGATGGATTGATTGTATCGAAAAAGATCTTAATATTTCAAAGATTAAAAACTGGAAAACAGTTGCCAAAATGTTGCCAAATGTCTGGAGAAGGCCTCGGCCTACCCAGAGCTGTTGAGCCATTGAAGAACCTTCATTCAATATTTATCACTGAATGAACCCAGGAGAATATGTGAGACTATGGAATGCAGTGTGATAGAATCCTCGATTTAAATCAATTTACATTAATATAATCACAATAATGTTTACTTTAATATGAAAATTCATAAAACGAAAAGCACACATCACTTAATACAATCACAAGAATGGTTACTTAACCCTTTTATCGACCGACGGTACTTATAAGTACCACTCACTTTAAAATTACAGAGTAACCGTTTTTAAGAATACTCTGACGATACTTGGCAGGAATATTCTTTGAAATCCACTCTTCCAAGATATATGGCAGCACGGGTTCTATGATGAGTATTTTAGCGGTGAAGGCGAATAGTTTTAAGCAGAAATTGCGTTTTCAGCTGATGGCATTTTCAGCGGATAGCGAAGATTGTCATTTTTATTCAGAAAAAATAGTTAATGTCAAAAGGTAAGACTCTTATTTTTGTGATATGTTAATGAAGACCTTAGAAAACGATTTGACTATTTATTTTAAGTGGACAGTGTGTGTAATTAATTTTACAGTTGAATATCTTTAATTAATTCATTAGCTCTAACTAATTAAATTTCCCAAAGTTGAGTAATTTGTTTATGTATATCCCTTAGTTTTCAATGTAGTAATTCAAAAAAAAAATATATTGCATTAAAAACTGCAGTAAATCATAATGCGGTCGATAAAGGGTTAAATATCAACAATTTTCCTAAAATTCTACTCTTGAATTTCGATTTTAATATTGACAATGTTCATCATACAGGAGACACGCCAAATTACTAATTGAAATTGCATTGCAGGGGGAGAAAGGGGACGCACGCTGTTATTTATATAACGACACCAGAAACATCTCTACAGCAGAGATATAACTTTCAGACACAGATCTATTAAGCTTTTGGTCATTTGGTAAAGTTCTCGAGTATGTTTACAAACCGGTACAAGTTCAGTGATACTAACTTAATCTAATTTCCAATCGCAACCACAATTGTCAAACCAGACATCTTCGCTTAAGAACAGGGAGGGTGAGACGTACACATAACGAGTAAAAAGTGTAGCAACATATTAACTTAAAGCTCTTTCGATCAATGCCATACTTTAATCAAGAGATTAATCTTAATTCTATTCTAGGCTAGAACAATGGAATAATACGAATCGAAAGAGATTGATTTTCAAAGTCACGCAAACATAAAATGAACAATGAGTATCATAGCCATTTATATTCTCTTTATTACCGAAAGTGTTTTTATAGATTTTATCACTCTTCAAAATGAGACTTATATATTTCAAAGGTACTGGGAGGTTAGAATGGTGTGCATTTCCCATCAAAAAATGATTTTGATTAATAATATGTATTTGTCAAATTATTTATCGCTTCTCAGAAGTCATAATAAAAGTATTAAATTCGAGGTGGGCACATAAAAAGGATTTTTTTAGAAATTAGAAAAACACACAGTATCTAAAATTGATCTAATAAAACCAATGTAAGAGAAAGAAAAATTTTCCTCGAGATTAGCTCGTTTATTTTCAACTGCTCTGTTTTTATTTGAAAATATATTTAAAAAAAGATGTGCTAGAAAAGGTCGCTTACACTTCATGGAACTATTTTACTATGAGTTTTCTATGTATAATTACAATATTCTCTACGCACATCTGCTACTGTTGGATAGCTGAGGTTTCTCACTGTAGCTGTAGTTTGAAATTTCTACAAACTTCATAGTTTATTATTACCGTATTTGTAGAAACACACATGACAGCTATGAAATTTCTTTTATAGTGGACGAATGAAAATTTTATGCCATTCCTCTTGAAAGACTTGCCAAAGTCATTATGTTGCATGTCGACTTCTGTTTAATAAAGCACTTTTTATTAGACGGAATGCAAAAAAAAAAAAAAAAAAAAAATCATTGGGGGCATTTGAAACAGAGCTTGAGATTTGTTAATACGTGCATTTGACAACGTATCTCCGAAATAAAAATATAATTTTTTGATGAAATATTCATTCAAAATCTTCTTTTGATAACATGGAGAGATTTATTCAGCATTACTTAACACATATATTTATTTCAGTTTTAAATGAATCAATTCGAAAACTTCCCATAGAATGACGTAACCATTTTTTTCAACTATTTTCATCTACAGAAGTGCTGAAAATCGCTCGTGTTTCGTTCCAATCAATTACATAAAACCATCCTTACTTCAACTTTTGTCACGACAAATTTCCATCTATCTAAAGCTAAATGATTTTTATTCAGCTTTTTGTAGTTATTCTCTCTTTTATGTGTACTTTGACAAAAGTATATTAACCTCAGGCATAAAACTTTTCTTTAACTCTTAGTCTTTATTTACATTTACCTTAACTTTATTTACAATTTCCAAATGACATTCCTAGTCTCCTAGCAATAGTTTTTTTTAAAATAATTAATACGATGGTTTTCGCGAATAGTTTATTTTTTTTTAATGATGACTGGATTTCGAATAGTTATAGGATATGATTTATTGGGGTTCCTGACCCCCCCCCCTTCTTTTTCAAAAAATTAGCTAACTGTTGTTTTCCTCTAGATTCCAATACAATATGAATTTCTTTCTTTTAAACAATATAACCACGATTTTGTCTGTTCTAGTATAAAAACAGTAAACAATTCCAATTCCAAATTTCAAAAGAAAAAAAATCAAATCAAAGGGGGGATTCAAAATTGTTCCCACAATATGAAGACTACATTCTATACATGTGTTTAGAATGTTTGCACAGTAAGTACTTAATAATAACAAATATATTATTTAGAAATAAGTTTTTATTCAAGAGTGTTGAAAATTACTGAATAAAAAGAAACGAGACTAGCTTATAATTTAAGCATAAAATGTGAAGCGATTTGCGTTTAAATGCAACAAAATCAGATATCAATCAAATGAAATCACTTTAAAATTTTTACAAACATAGAGAGAGAACATAAAATGTACAAAATCACACAAATTCTGATGATTTTGTAACATTCAATCCCCTTATCAAAATTTAAACAAATTTATAAAGGTAAGAAATCATGTTTAAAAAAAAAAGGCATAGTGAATGTAACCTACAGGCACAAAGACGACGAAAATCTTCAAAAATTCATTAACTCATTCATTTAACTCATAAGGATATATGAAATAATTTTGGTTCTAATTTTATAGAGAAATGAAAAACATATTTAGACATTAACTCCGTACATCTAATAATGCCTCATATTAAATATATAATTTTAAAACAATTTTCTAGCATAAAATTTTTCACCACCTTTGATCTAACCTTTTGAAGAGTGGACTTTTTGTTCTCAAAGTTACAACTATATTCTCAAAAAGACCCCCCATATTATTAAGAGCTTCAATTGAATTAAACGAAAAAAACAATCAAAGAAGAAAAAGGTGGCTAGTTCGAGATAAGCACAAAAGAAATTTGGAATAAGTATAAAATTAATGTTAATATAGTACAGGGATGGCAAACCTTTTTGAGACGCGAGTCAGATTTTGTTCATATTTTTTTAATACTAGTGCGTGGGTCACTAATGCCCATTTGCACCAGTTAGGTTTAAAAATTTTTACTAAGTATTTTTAAAACTAAACATCTTTTAATTCAATTGGCTTATATTGGGTAAAAAAGGACGCTATGGAAGTCTCTTTCTACAAACATAATTGATTAAAGTGCATTTTATACGAAGAAAGTGCTTTAAATATGAATTTTGCTTTGGTTTTCGATTGTTTTTCAACTAACAAAATGTGAGCAAACTTATACAATTTATTTGATATTTTGTAAACACTTTTGCTTTATTTCAAATACTACATACTTTCATATATATTTGCTGTCGTTTGCGTAGCTTTGGAACCAGAGGTGTAGCTACCGCCGTATCAATGATACGGGGCCCTCAAGCTTCAGGGGCCCTAAAATGTGTAAGAAGAAATCGTAAAATATTGAGAGCCCACTAAAAAGGGACTCCAAAGAATTTGGATTCGGGGTCCACTCAGGACTAGCTACCCCAGTGTTTGGAACTGTAATGATCACACTGAAGGTAATAGACAGCATTTAAATTGCTTTTGTGTCAATGGGCTTGAAAAAATTCAAACGGAATATAAATAGTTCACACAAATTAGAAAATTTAAATAAACCCGCGTAAGCAAACAAATAGTTGCCTAGCAATCGTGGATCAGTTAAAAAGCTTGCGTGGGTCAGACGTTCATAGGTCATGCCACGGGTCATAGGTTCGCTATCACTGATATAGTACATTCAAATGCAGTATCATATATAAGTAGAACATGGGTTCCAGTAAGATATTCATGTTTCCATTTCTTTAGTTTTTCCCCTGGCAGCTCTTCAACAAAGCATGTTTTCTGGAAATGTATCAAAACCGTTTAAGAGCGGGTACAAAGAAGGCATTTAAGATTAGTCCCAGCCCACCCAAACAACTTACTGAACGTTAGCGACGGATATTCTAAAACAAAAGTTTCTTTCATTGTCACAAGGGAGAAAGGAAATAATACTTTAAGGTCATGGAGCACGTCTTAATTTTGCCATAGTTTGAATTACATTCCTTTGGAATCATTCAAAAGGTTTTCATAGTTGGTGGTACAGTGGGTGATCGGTTAACGAACACTTTCACGAAAGATTTTGGTGTTCGGATAACGAACACATATTCGGATAAACGAATTTTAACGAACACTTCTCGGCTCTGAAAAAAAAATTAATATTAAACATTTGTTATCATTTTGCATAAAAAATAAGATCACTGAAAGGAGAAATATTTAAAGCATGCTTAGTATTGATAATTACTAAATGAAACTTGAATTAACAATGAATTTAAAGGTCATTCAATAATTATTATTATGACTAAAATCAATACACACTTGAATACTTGAATTTCAATATGAATATCAATATTTTCTGACAGCTGATAAGTTATAGGCGAGTGGATTTGGTGACATGGAAAATAAATTAAGCGAATTCTTAATTTTTTCAAACAGTGCAGACTATAAAATATAAAGGTGCCGATGACGCGCTACCGCCGTAAAAATACGGGAAATATGAGAAACGGACTAAAAATCGTTTTTCATCTCTCCTGAATTATGTTTCTTACCTATTAGATTTCAAAGTTATATTGAAAAAAAAATTCCAATAGAATGTTCATACACTTTAGACCATCAGTTTCGGTTTTGATTTCATTTTTTTAGGGTCTCCAGAACGAAGTAATCGATTTCACATAGAAGTCTATGGTGAATCGATGATCGGTTAACGAACAATTCGGATAGCGAACATAGTCTAAGAGCGGATTATGTTCGTTAACCGATCACCGACTGTATTTGAATAAATTTCATGAAGTAGATGTGTTACGGAGAAAAAAGAAATTAATTTTTTTTAAATTTGAACAATCATACCATCCGTTGACCGATAAGATGATAATAATTAATAATTTATAAAGGAAAGTGTCAGTGGTTACGAAAAATCATTCACAAAATTTTTAATCACGGTGCTTATGAGAGCATAAATATATTCACTGTTCTGTTCACTATGAAACTTAATTTTTGCTTAATACTCGATCTCAAACAGTTATATTATACGAACACAACTTCTTATTCTCAAAAAAATATATATATATAGTAATAATATATCACTATAAAGTTATGCTGAGTAGAATTCACAATTAAGACTTTACATCGGAGTGCCATTGCGGATTTTTTAAGTTTCCAAAATTAAAAAATTTATACAATTCTAAGCAATCATACAGCTTTCTTATCCATGTAAATTGGTTAATATATTTTAAAAATTAATTATACGTAAGTATCAATAATAATATGAATAAAACGCTAAAGGGTTTTAAAAAATATCACGCCATAACGATAACGATAAAATAACGATCTTAAAGGTGAAAACTTATATATCGTTTGTTTCATTATTTTATAACATCGACACTATATAGCAACACAAGGGCTGTACTTGAATCTAGGAACCAAATTTGAAAAATACGACTCGTATTTCGACTATTGTGTCACTTCGTCATTATTTTTTAAGCAGTATATAATTAATTCACTAGTCAATTAGAATAGCACGTTCTTCGTGAATTTCGTTGAAGATATTCTCATTTGTAAATGATTGAAAAACAAAAAAGTGTTATAATTTTTTTAAGCATATAGCAAAGTGTTATAAAGGACTTATTTCTCTGTACATGAAGCTTAAATGCTAAGTTAATTTTAAGATTCCTAGAACTTTCAAAGCAAATCAATAATATTGTGTAAGCTTATAAAAAAAATAGGGGGGATGGGGGCAGATTACAATTCATTAAAATTCTTAAAAAATGTTCTGAATTCACAATGACATATTTTAACTTTCTTTTTTAAAAAATTGGTTTTTTATGAAAAAAAAAGCTTATTTATATATAATTTCTTTTTTCATTTAGAGAATTTATTAATCATTGTATTACTTACTATAATTAAATTTGATCCTTGACGGAAAAAAGATATTCTGGAAATTGTCTATATAAGTATTACTCGAACTATAACTTAAAGAAATCCAAGAGTAAATCCATTTCATTCCGAATCGGACGAAAAAGACACTCAGTGACGGATGAACTTGCACAACAAGGGATGGAGGGAAATAGACGTTCTTGATGTATAACAAATTGAAATGGAGTAAAACTTATGAGCAGAAGTGAGATAATTGCAAAAATCTATGTCATTTAATGCGCACATATCGATTAACAGATTGATTTCGGGATAGCTTTATCAGTAAGAATAATAAAAAACTGACAAGATGCAAAAAGCAATTTAAAAGAATCAAGCGATATAGATACGGCTTATCAGTTTTTTTTTAATGAATGGTCAACATTTGTACGCTTTCATCGAGATACTATTATCAAGCCATTCAACATTAATAATCTGTGAATTCCGCTTGGCACCTTTTAAGATTACTCTAACAGCTAACACATCTTTGTCTATTTTAACAGTAAAAGTTATTTTTAGCAATTCTTTTCTAAATGTTTGTTGGGTATTCTCGAAATTCAGTACGAATGAACTTAAATACGTTTTTGTGTCCAACACATAAAACGTGCTTAGAGAAATTTCAAAATACTATGATTAATTAAAAAATTTTCGCTGATATTTTTATGCATGCTTTGATAGAAAATAAAGCATTTTAAAACGTTGGTGTATTTTTTTTAGTTGAATTATTAACAGAGAAAGAAATTGTAAGCATTGCGGTTCAATTTTTCTTTGAGAAAAAAGTACCACTCCAAATGCTTTTTATATTTGTGAAATTTATTTAAAGAAATCAAAATAATGATAAAAGAAATTACGAGTAAATGATTCTTTTTATTAAGTAATAAAAAATTATATCTTGTAGCTTGCAAGCAAAATTTAAATCGGGAAGAAAAAAAACACGTATCTTATTGAGAAAATTGAATGTATTCAAAACGAAGTGCCCTCGAAAAATGTGAAAAGATCAATATTTTATGCACGTGCGTGAGTGTTAACAGTTCTTTGACATAAACAAAATATTAGATGAGTGAAAAACAGTTATCTGTAAACAATTTTTATTAATTATTACTTGGATATTTTTCCAATTAAAATTTTTTCTCCGTAAATTTAACCAGCGCGAATGTGTGTCCTTAACGATATAGGACTTTCACATAAGTGAAGTATTGAAGTACATACTTTACTTATTTGAGTATGTATATATATATATATATATATAGTTCAATACTTCAATAAAGCACATAAATTATTCAATTACTCGAATTCGCCGAGTCAAATATTTGAAATCTAAAATGCTTATGTACTTTAATATAAGCAGTTTAATTCAAAATTAAAGACATAAAAACAGAAAATTAAAAATATATATATTATCAAGATATATGTAGATTTCAAAAATTCTCACTCCCTTCTAAGTAAAATACTAAATCCTTACATCAAAGTTAAAATTGTTTGCAGAAAAATATAATTCCATTTTTCACGAAGTTTCACTTTTTTTTAATAAGTTTTTGAAGTAACTTTTACCATGTATTTATAATCTTAAAACTAATATTATACCATAACTCAAAACGAATAGTATCTCTCATAGGGTTACAAATAATTTCTTTTCCCAATCACTTATTATAATTATTAAAAAAACACCCCATTACGCCAATTCATAAAAAAATAATTCAACAACACTATTCAAAACTAATTAACTAGAACAAATTTTACTTAGTTAATTCTAAGCTAATTCTGTTCTCAATGATGAAAAAAATGGAAACGCATCTTTCTTCGAAATGCAACAATAATTATTACACAAATACAAAAATTCAATGATTAATAAACGACGAACATTTTGCTTAATTAACAATTAAATTATTGATAAACAGAAACGATGGGGTTTTTTTTACATCAATGTACAACTTTTTTTTGTACACTTTTTTTTATTTCTAAATAAAACCAGTGTTTATTTTCAGAAAGGTTTTTCAGACTGGCCCTTGTTCTTTGATTTTCAACTAATATCCAATATTTTAATGTTCTTACGTATTAAATGTGTTTATTAAGCAACGATTTTAATGCTTTTCATAGTTCGTTAACAAACGTCATTAATTTTTTAAGTGAACATACATTACTGAAGAAATGTAGCTGATTTTGTTTCCAGTTTCGTTTACCACTGAACAAAACTATGGCTTTTCACTAAAGAAATTGTTTATCAACTTTTGTACCTATTTTTTTCCAGACCTAGATGAATCATGAATTGAATTTTTCAAAAATACAATTCACTTACAGAATTCACATACATCGAAAATATATAGTGTATGATTTCGGTTATATTTTAATATAGAGTGTAGTTCGACCTTGAAGTAAGAATCAAATAAGATAATATAATTAATATACAATTTAATGGTATCCAGCACATTGATTCAAGTGTAAAATTTATAATGCGGACGAACATTACGACCACAGAAATCAAATAAAAATAGAATAAATGGCTGAAATGTTTGTTTTCAGGTATCGGTATTTTAAACTTGCATAATTGAGGATTGTTCGAATGACTTGGGGGATTTGCCTTTTTTTAATACCCTCCAAAATTAAATAATACAGAAAGAATACATAAGACAAAATGATCCTAAAAATGGAAAAGCCATTTTTATATATTCAATCTGTCTAAAGATTACAATCATTTGTCTAAAACAAATCAGAAGCTGAGAAATTTCTTGAATAGAAGCAGAAAATTCGCCCTTTATAATTAAAATGCTTTATACATAAAAATTTATTGGGTTGCACGGAATATTTTCATTATAGAGCGTTTGTTTTCTCTTTAATGTAAAACATTTTTCTAATCATTTATAATAAATAATTTCTCACTAAATATAAATACGAGTGATGCCGAATTAATTTAACAAAAGAAACATTAAAAGCTATTCATTAAGAAATCAAAATAATAATAACGCGTACACATAGAAACAAAACAAAAAGAAAAAGAAAGAAAGAGATACAACAGTAATTTTTTTTTTTTTTTTTTTAAAAAAATCCCCGGCAAAAACAAAACTTAATAAAACAGGGGGATCAGTGAGGATTTGGGGCTTAAAACATCTCCCATAAAATAGCAGGTTTTTAATTTTTAACATAAAGATTCAGAGTTCTTTAATCTACATTTTTAAAAATATATAACACTTCCCTTAAAAAAGTAATCTTAGTGCGCCACTGTAACTAAATGACTGACTTATAAATACTTTCTTTTAAAATATGCAGAAGAAAACACAGAGAAAGAGCGAGAGAAACTGATAGCATAAAAAAAACCTGAATAAAATGAATTACCACATATCAGTAAAAGATAAAAACTGTCAAAAAAATCTTTATAAATGTGAAATACCTGCTCTAGAAGTAGGCTTGAAAATTTATTAAAAATTAAGAATAAAACTCGTTCCATTCAACTTCACAGAACTAGCTTTAAAAAAGAGTTGAGAAAAGAAAATGTTTTCATGCATACAGTAGGTCTGCTGGTATTTTGAGGTTGATTGTGACGTTAACACTGATGGGTTGTGAATCAGATAACCCATGATTCATACAAAAGTGACTTTCTTCAGTGGCAAACAGATCAAGGGTGACGCATGTCACTGTTATCTGCCTAGCTGTTGTTTGCGAAAATTATACAATGAATGTGAGTAAAGAAGAGTTACTGCATTTGTAACAGAAGTGACCTGTTATATTCTTACTTTCATTATAATTCATATTTATTTAATGCCAACCAAATTGATTGATTGAATATTAACGTCGCACTGTTCAGCTACACGAGGGCTCTTGGCGATGGACCACGTAATTTTGAACCATGGCCAAGTGACGTGGACGACACCTGAGTTGGCAC
>BMAV01002977.1:249628-266364 GCA_019973955.1 Trichonephila inaurata madagascariensis
TATTTAAGATCTAGAAACATATAGTATATTGTTTGATGCTAAACGCGATGTAGGGGGGGAGGTATATATTAACAAATTTATAGTATTATCACACCTAAACAAACAAGGCTATTCGAAAATGAGATGGTCTCAAACTTTTAAACTGCATTTTTAATTAATTAAAAAAGTTATCGCTTTAAAAAGGTGGTTATATCACTGTGATATTTATAAGGAAGAAATTAAAGGCGGGGCCTTTAACCAAATTTAGATAGGACACACTGTACAGAAATTATTTAGTACTTACACAACAGCTATTAAAAGTTAGCTTTTCCGATTGAATAAAGTCCAAAATTATTTACCTGAAAAAGAAGAAAACACAATTACTTTTCTCAGAATGAATAATAATATTAACACACATGAACAAATTAACAAAAATGACCTTTTCTCTCTCCTCATTCAACGTTTGGAAATTGTCATTGTTCTCAATATTTTAAAGGAAAACTAATAGCATAAATTCGGCATTAAGTCAATTATCTTTCACAAATAGAATAACTAAATTGTGGTTCATAGGTTAATCTGATAACAGTAGCTGATTAACTATTGATAATATACATAGCGAATGCTACTTGTTAGAGATAAAGTAAGAAAAAAGATCATATCAAAACCACTAAAACATCAAAATGTTAGTGCTTCGGCACATTTAAAAGGCACGTGCAAATATTTTCTGCCATACTGTACTTTCGCAACGAATTAAAAAAAAATTGTAAACGTTATGTTAAAATATTTATTGCAAAAGAAAATTTCTGAAATATACATTAGTAAGAAAAATAATAATGCATACATTTTTCACAAGAAAATGCAGAAAAAAAAAGTCGACGCAAAGATTAATTTTGTAATAACACCTTTATAAATATAATATATTATCTTTAATTTATTTTCTTTTAACTCGATTTAAAAAATGTCGAATTCTTTATAGGGATATAACAACTTTTTTATTTCAGATTAAAAATTATAATGCAAAACTAAAAAATATTAGTTAATCATGAATTCCATTTATACTCGAAATACTGCTGTGTATTAAATAAGATAACAAAAAATATTGAAATTTAAAACCTTGGGGAAGGAAAGCTTTAGCTTTCAAAGTTATTAAATATAAGTAAAAAATTTAGGATTGATAATTTAACTTTTAAAAAGTTCTTTCAATAGTTAATCACGTAACATGTGGGAGAGAAATACTCAATTGCTTTTAAGCTTAACAAAAGGACTAAAAAGATTGAAAATAACCGTTTTACAAATAAAAGAATAGAAAAAAAAAAAAGATTAAACACAACTTAAAAGCTATCTTCTAGTCTAATTTTAAATAATAGGATTCGAAATTAGAACAATATTTCTTTTTTCGATTGAAAGAAGTCCCAATATTAATATCATTCGCCCAAAATTCTATTTCATCAATGTCGTATCACATTTTAATCATACTATTTATTTTTGTTGAATCGAACAGGTTTTTCGATATAAAATAATTTCCACATTTTATCTTCTTTACTACAAAAGCAAAAATTGAATATAACTTTGCAAGTCAAAGTGAAAAAATGTATATTCATAGGAAGCATTCTTAATAATGTAACATCTTAATTTTAAATACTCTAAATTTTCTTATTCGGTATAATTAAAGGACACAAAAAAAATATGAATGAATATCTTTGTAATAGAATGTATCTTTCATAACAGAATGACTATATAAATATCTGTACATGCTTCTCACTGAAAGATGTTCAGGTTTCTCGTAACGTTGTTGAAAATAGCCTCGAAAAACAACTTCAATTTTGAATTTCAATAACAATATTGAATTTCTGAAAAAATTAAAATTTTCAGATGGATGTAAATTTTTTAAAATTAACAAAATGACGAATTGATTCTTATACACTAATAGAAGATGTTAAATACTAAATAATCTGCAAATTTATTGAACGGCATAACAATTTTAGAACGAGCATATCACACGGACATCTTAATGAGAAAGGAATAAAACCATAAAAATAATACTATAGAATTTTTTACTTAAGCATATTAAGTGAAATAAAATATTAATAATTGCTCATTACGATAAAAAAGATAGAAAGAATCTGGGAAATGTTAAAATACAAATGCATTATCATTGCTTTCATTTTTGAAAGTTACATCGAACACAGGATAGGAACCTTTGATGGGATAACAAAATGGCTGGTTGAGATTAACTATATGAAATTCGAACAATCAATTACACTTAAATGGGTAGAAATAATCAAATATGTTGCTTGTACAAAGCATTGACAATATCTTCTCTGCAATACGCCAACTGCTCTAAACAGGACATTTAACACCAACAACAATCACAAAAACTACAGGTTTACAGACAAATATGTAACGACCTTTATCCGCTAAGACATTTGTTAAACCATAAGTACATTAAGAAAACGTCGTATAATAATATAATTTTTCAATTGAACAGACGCAAATAAAATTATTTTTCAACAGACACAAAATAAAATCTATACGAAAATAATTTAAAAAGGCACACAAAATTTTAAAAAACTAAATGGAAAAACAATACTTTTTTGCAGTGATTACAGACAAATACACGAACTGCGAAAGAGAAATTATAACCTGCTTGTATTTGCCTATGTGTCTCATATCTTCGTTGTGGAAGAGGGGGGAATGAAGTGAAAAACTAAGATTTAGAAGTTTTAAGAAAATAGTTAAAATTCCATGTAGTCATGCTTACATTTTAGCTAACAACGAACAAAATGGTTGCTACTTTGTTTGCAAGTGAACACAAACGGTAACTAGTTACGTTAAGTTTATGTTCAAATATTAAACATAGCAACAAATGCGTGCTATTCAAAAGGACACGAAATTCCCCAAAAAGCTTCCCGAAAAGAAATAAATACAGTGAAAATTTAAGTGCCTTTCCGTTATTTAAAAACGAAAACACTTTTTAAAAAATCAGACTCAATAATAATGAATTCAATTATTAGCTATTGTCAGCTTATTCCTTGCTCTCCCTAAAAAATGAAAATGATTATACAATTTCTATAACTGAAATCAAAACTCAATATAACAAGGCGGTTTATTCAAACGCACATAATTAAAGCTTATGATACAAAGAGAAAATGAAAAGTGAAATCCATCATCACAAACAGGGAAAGAAAAAGAAAAATATAACAAGAAAAAAGTTAAAAGATATTTTAAACTTATTTTTCGTCATCCAATTTAATTTAAATGTCTTTTAAAATAATCTGAAAGTGCGATTAAAATTCTTTTAAATAGATTTCCTTTCTCTTAGTTTCATTTTTTGACTTCCTTTTATAAAAAACTCGCCCCTATCAGGCGTATATTTATTTTTATATAGCGCGGCATCGCGTCTGTACTTCGATGGTGATGAAATTATAAACAATCACAGAGTAGTAGGTCGAACTATTGGGTCAGTCAGAAACTTTTGCATCCAATTAAAGTAATCGCTAATCTAAACTATCAGCAATCCGATTAACGTATGGGCACACTGAATATGAAAGGAAAAATAAACAAAAAGGTTATCGGAATTAATGTTGTGCTCGTTTTCTTACTATAAACATTTTTCTATTCCAAACAATTCACAAAGGCTGCATATTTAAAACGTCTGAGTGTTTTTTTAATACAATTCTTTGCAAAAAATGGATTCAAATATACATCATTTCACAATCCGATACATCTTTTTTAGAACCCACCATGGCCGCGGTAGCCGAGTGGTATAGGTATCGGACCGTGGCTTGCCTTGTCACAAGTTCGAGCCCCTTACCACTAAAGACCCGCCGTATAGGGCAGCGATGCACGTTAAATCTGTCGAGAACTGAAACGTCCTCCCGTTGGTGTGGTGTGGTAGTTAGGAGAGGGGGGTGCCAGCTGAGGTGTCGTCCACGTCACTTGACCATGGTTCAAAATTACGTGGTCCGTCGCCAAAAGCCCTCGTGTAGCTGAACAGTGCGACGTTAATATTCAATCAATCAGAACCCACCATTTGAACTAGTAATGAAAAACAGCAGAATACATTAAGTAATTTGAAAACCTACTTCATATACATATTTTTTTACAAAAATTTATACATATATTTTTCTACAAAAATTTATATAAATATATTTTTCTGCAATATAAATAATTGAAGCAATTTAATTTAAAACAAAAATAAATACCAATCAAAACCAAAATTATTTTTCATATATTATACGAAATCGTTGTATACAGTGTGACAGTTTTATTAATGTCGCACAATATACATCAACACGAGAGCTATTGGCGATGTACACCGGAATTCTGAACAACCATCAAGTGATGCAGACGACACCAGCTGTGTGTTCAATTTGCAATAGAATCAATGATTTGGAACATGTTCTGTTAACTTGCGTAAAATATACTATTTATGGGAATGATTTCTGGAACATACTAGAAATAGATTCTCGAAGTACTATTGGGTTGTTCGGAAAGTTATTTCGTTTTTTTGTGTGAAAATTAAAGACAATGTTCATATAATGTATAAATATTTTATTAATGAACAGTTAAATTCAATGAATTGTACCTCTCAGTGATCTCACGAGTTATTATTCGCCAGTTTGCAACAATTAATGCCTTTATTGTGTATTTATCAGTTTCAACTGGCCTTCCAGAAAGGGGTGCATCTCTTCAACATCAAAATTGCTTTGTACTCTCCATATTTGAAAGGGCATCGACCAAAAACTACTGCGTAGAATCAATTGGATTTTTTCATAAGCAAGCTTTGAAATCAGTTCTCAAAACTATAATTTTTATGCGGCTTGGGTATGAAAAATGCAATTAAATCCTCTGTCCGAAAAAACGAAATTACTTTCCGAACAGTAGCGCACAAAGGAATTTTTCAAGGAGGTAGGGAGGTCCAGGGTCGCCACCCAACATATTCTCTTGATTTTGTTGATTTTCGGGAACAAAAAACAGTAAAAAATTAATTATTGAATGAATAATTAGCATTAATTATTAATAACAAATACTTCATCAAATTTTACGCACTACATACATAGGATTATAATCAATCGGGGAAAAAATCAAGGACTTAAGGGGGGGGGGGAGCCGGACCCAATTACCCCCTCCCACCACCACACACACACACTTCTGAGCACCACTGTTTCTGAACAACCCAATATCACCTTCTGAGAACTTTTAGAGAAAGCAGTATTAAATAAAAGCAAATTCAGATTATTATTACTTTTTTTGCAGCGCTTGAAATACTTTGATATTTATTAATTGGGGAAAATAACATTTAAAAAAAAAGGGGACAATAGCTTTTATATCCATCATCATCATAACTAACATATCCTATGATTATGATCAGGGGATATAATAGCCTTTCCCTTTTTTTGCTCCATATCCCACAAAACTCGTATCTGTAACTATGTTGCTGTCATTTCCCAGTCAATAACTGAATTTTCGTCGCTTAGTTATCGTTTTGGAATCAAAGTCTTCAATAGAAAGATCATCAACTTAATTAATAAAACAACTATTTTATTTCGGTATAAATACTCAAAAAAAATAAATAAAGGCAGTAATATATGATATTACTTCTAATTGGATTAATTATATGAAAAATAAATAAAACACCTGCTCGCGCGTAAACACCTTTCGTTCTAAACAAGTGGACAAGAAGAATATTCCTTTCCCCTTAGAAAGCCAATAAATTGTTTCTGCACTACTGAATGGCCAATTTTCTCTGTGTAATTAATTAACCCTATTCAATAACTCATTAAACACACACAAAAATATAACACTCATTACTTTGTATGATTTCTGCAAAAGAAATTTTCTAACATTCGATTATAATTCTACCAAAATACTTTAAATTCCTAAATAATTTATAAATTTGTTAGAAAATGTATTATAAGTGTCACACAGCGGCACACAGGTATTTTACAGAGGGGTAGTTGAAAGTCCACCATTCTCGTATCATATGCCAATACGCCGTCCAGCGTATTCTTTTGATTTTGTCGATTGTCGGGAACAAAAAAACAGTAAAAAATAAATTATTGAATAAATAATTAGCAATAATTAATAAAATAAATTATTAATAACAAATACTTGATTAAATTTTACGTGCTATATACGTAGGATTGTTATCCATCGGGAGGGGGGGATCAAGGGAGATGGAGGGGTCAGGCCCCCCCCCCCCCTCCTTATGAGAGTTACTGGTGTCACATATTTTAACATGTGTTTCAAAGGATTGGAGGGAGGGACCGAAGACGGATTGAAAAATAATTATAGAAATTCTCAAGATAAAAAAATTTGAGCGGAGGGATTAGACGTCATCTAAAAGTGATGTATTACTTTTGTGAGACCATTTATATTTTCCTTCAAAAAAAGACATCTACTGATCATTAGAATAAATATCCAAGAAAGCGTATATTTCTTCAATTTTTATTTATTAATGAATAAAATAGGAATGGATAAGTGGAAATATATTGTTTGTCAAGGTCTTATATTTTATCAAAATGAAATTTGTTCGAGTATATTTAGTTTTGATTTCAAATTTTTATGAAATATTCTTGGTCGAAGATGTCCTAAAATTTACCTTGGTTTTATCATTAAAATTAACTAGTATATTTCTGATCGGTTTGTAAGTGCGAGAAACATATTACGCATGCCTGTATGGTGTCATCACTGCACTGCTACAAAAGACCAACTGACACTTAAAAAAAAAAAAAAAAACTGTTAACTGGAATTCCTATTTTTTAAAACGGGACATTTTGACTGCTCTTGAAGACAACGATACATGTTACCTAAAAACGGGAGGGTTCGGTTCAAAACAGGATGTTACTTTTATAACTGACAAGAGCTATTTTTGGAAATATGAGAAGTAAGATTCGAATAAAAAGGGGAAAAGAACAAGAAAATTTCGTAATTACTTTAAAATTCATAACAATTCACTTCCAGATCTCAACTAAAGGACATGTCCAGATAAATTCCTATTCCATTACTTTTTGTGACGGCTCTAACCGCGATCTACTTACTAACAATCCTCTTGGGGAATTTTTGGTCCTTAAAAATTATTTTACTTGAAAGCTCTTCCTCCAAACAAGTAATATAAAAAAATAGTTTTTAAGTCAATTCCTACTTAAATCAACACCGAAAATTTTTTATTTTAGGTACTTTTTATTAAATAGTTACAATTAATATAAATAAGTATACACATAGGACAGAACCACAACATTAAGTGGTAATTAGTTTTTTTAATTATCATTAAAGTATCGTATTGTCCTTTTAATTCCAATCCAACTGAATGCTTTAACACGTGAGAAAAAAACCTTTTCAAGTTTTGACACAAGTCGCCAACGTGGCTGTATTAGTAATTCTTTAAATAATTAGTTTTAATCAATTTTTATTAATTATAATTAAATTATTGTATTGTCATCCAAAATGATCCTGTATATAAAATTTCAGCTCAATTCAGCGCTATAAAATGATTTTATTAATGATTGAAAATTCCACCAAAATAAATAAATAAATATACAAATAAATAAATATATAGACAGTGCGAGCTAATAGTAGAAATTGAAAAAGAAAACGCGAGCATGCAAATTAAGACTACTACATAAAGTCTAGACTTTCAGGTTAGAAAGGGAGAGATAGGGTAGACTGCTAGCGGAGCAATGATTAATAAATTTAAAGTGAGGCGCGGATATTTAGTAATTAATAATTGTATGACTTAAGGTGACGATCAGTCACTTGAGATTGAATCTAAATTAGGTAGCTAAGAAAGCAGAGCTATTGAAGCGACTAAGGGTCCAAATTGATTAAAGTCTTCTCATATTTCGCGTACTTCGTTGATTGTCTTCATATTTATTAATTGGGTGCATCTCTCAACTATGGTTGTTTGAATTTGTATTGTGGTTATACTGTAAATAAATTGAGTGATTTTGAGAATATATATATGGCTAGTCTTCCTTCCGTTTCTCGGACATCTCTAGGCGCGGAGGCGAGACCTTTACAACTTTCAATTCAAAAAACAAAAATATTTCATCTTTTTAAATAAATTCTACTGCTCTCTTGTCTAATTTCATATTCAATTGATAAAACATATATTCCCTGCTTTTTTCACAATATAGTATCTTCTATCGGGTTTTTAAATTCTATTTTAAAATTCATAAGTCGATTTTACATAACAAAAACGTTTCAGTTATAAATAATTTCAACAAAAAAATTTACACGAAAGCGTTTAAATGAATATTTATCAGTAACAATATCTGCATTCATTAAAGTTTCTCATAACATTTTTAGCCACATTCAACCACAGTTACAAGAGACAGATGACCACAATCAGATTTCTGCTCAAGATCAGAAATCCTCCATTATACATAATTTCTATTCCGCTGTGAATTTTCACGAGGAAAATATTCTTGTATTCCAACCACAATGACATAACGTACAATGTTGAAAAAGTAAAATTAACACTTCCTCATAATCTCGGTTATGTGCGCACGTGTGTGTGTGTGACTAAACTGTAATCATCATTCTATGACCTTATGTTACTTTCGACTGATTTTTATCCATCCATCTACAAGGTAAAAATGGGAGTGGGATTATAAATTAAGGAAAAATAGTTCAAGCAGAGAAGAGAAAATATCTTAAAGGAATACGATATCTTCAAAGCATATAACTGCAATCTTACTTGAATCTTCCAGGATATTAGTTAACCTAAAAGTCTATGTTATACCTCAAACTGAATAAATTTTCGATTTCAGCATATTAAATAATCATATGTCCAATATTTTATCTATTCTTTAAAAAATAAAATTGCGCATTCGCGGTATTCTACTGCTTTAGAATATGTAATTTGATATTTTCACTGTGAGTACATTGAACGCTTCTAATATCATCGATTATTTTACACAGCAAGCAAAACAAAGTTTATACAGAATTGGGTTTTAAATCATTTAACATTAAATTTGAGATAAATGTAATGCAGGGCAATTTTGAAATTTTAAAACCAGTTTTACATTTGAAACTTCATTAGACAACAGGAAAATATTTCTAAAGAACCGAGTTTTTGAAGTAATTTAAAAAGCATTTAAGGGAATATTGAGTAATGCTATTTTAAATGATACACAATAAAGTTACTTTACACGAAAATCTACCAATAAATGCGTACATGCAGTAGCAAATCAATTTGTATAACTAATAAAGCCATCATGTTTTCAAATATTTTACAACCAACTTCAAACATGGTCGCATAGTTGGTATGCGTGAAGCTAGGTGGTCACACATCGAGCAATAAACTGTCACCTACATCACACACAAACACACAGCCGAGTAAAAATGCTGGTATCAATTGTTGCCGCAAGGAACTCAGGCGGAATGAAAGATTTGATTTACATCGTACTCTGAAAAAAACCAAAGGGCTATTTACGACGAACTTTGTAATTTTGGGCCTAGAAGATGACACCTGAGTAGATACCACATCTTCCAAATTTCCATATTGTGCCAACGTGAGCTCTTTCAACCAAGACTCTTGGCTATCGCGGCCACATGAAGGTTTGGAAGGCCAAGGTACATGAATGCATGCCAAAATCACGTAATTGTGCGATAAGCTCGAACTGCTTCAACAGCATCGTAGTTCACTATTCAACATGCTACAGCTTTTACCATATCACCCATAATTACTTCCACCATCTCACATTGCTTGGTTGTGGCAATGCCATGCTCACAGCGACATTTAAGACGTTCGACTTTTAACTCCACAACATCGGTACAATCGTCTACACTAGAGTCGTAGTATGCCATAGATTTCAGCAGACTAACATCGCATAGTGCTCAGCGGTGAATCCCACTTCAATTTTGGAGCAGATGACCTTTGTTATAGAGAGGCCATGGTCAGTGGTTTCAATCAGCCTTTGTTTTCCAGAAGTATACAAACATAACCTATGGTGTCATGGTGTGGAGTGCGAAAACAGAATGTCTTTTATCCTCCTGCATATAACAAGTTCAACAATTTATTGATAACATTGTGCTATCGGTTACATTACCCTTCATGACACGCCATCCTGGGGTCATTTTCCAACAAGATTTCAGGCCCCGTACAGTTTGCATATCTCTGAACTGTCTCCAAGCTGTTGATACTCTTTCTTGGTTAGTAAGGTCACCAGACCTTTCGCTAAACGAATTTATAGGCGAATGATAGCAAACCCGATTTGGTCATTCCAAAATGTACCGATCTGAAGTACCAATTGTCGAATACCTAGCATTATACATCGCAAAATCAGAATTAAAATCCTTATCATTCCTTACGTTGACGTACATAAGCAAACATTGCCATAAATTACTGAATTTAAAACACAATTTGCAATTCCTAGCCATTAAGGGTCTCAGGGCTTTGAATTTTTAATCACCCCTTATCTGTGTATGAACTTTACACATGCTTATTTTCAATAAAGGCAATTATATATACTTAACCAAATCGATGCGCTTTTGTATGTAAAATAAGTGTGTAAAAATCTTACAATAAATGACAATCCATGAATTTAAATATTACATTCCACCATGAGAGTAACTTTAAAAAGATGATAAATTGATTCTTTTTAAAAATCCAGAAAATGTGGAACTTTTTATTATTATTATTATTATTGAAAAGAAAAAGCATAAAAATTTATAATTACTGAAAGAAAAACTTATATGTTGAACCATTCGTACTGCCTTTAGCTTTTAATATCATAAAGAAATCATGCTAATATAAAAAAGACTAATTATTAATGCCATATAAATAGTAAAAATGCAAAACTACTTTCTATGCGTGAATAAGAATGAAAGATTCTTTCCATCACTTAGTTCTACAAATTTAATGCTCCCAAACGATAACATTTCCTCATACAGCAAACGGATTCAACTTGACATTGGAAACATCTGTAGGAATGATTCGTTTTTTTAAAAAATAGTGCTTATATATAATTATGGTAATGAAGAAGTTTAAAGTAATGTAAGTTTTCAGTAATATGAGCAGGGCAAGAGAAAACAACTAAGAAGTTCCTCTCACTCTGTTTTTTAAAAAAAGTTCTCTATAAAATTATATATTAAGATGCAAACATCATTAACTCAAAAAGTATATTAATATAAATAAATATACTAAAAATAACGCTCTTTTTTTTATTTGCCTGTTTTTTTTTGAAAATACAGCTTCTTACAGGGTTCGACGCCCGTACCGTTAAATGCCCTCCGAGTACACACGGAGTACGTGCTCGTTAAATCAGTGGATCCGAAAGTCTTGTGGGCTGAATCACGAGTGCAGGGAATTGGAGAAAATTTCCCTCCACTTCAGTTCCATGCCTAAATTGTGGAGGTGGAGAAAGATGGTGGCGCCATCTATTGTAATGTTCTATCGTCCCTTCGGGAATTTCACCGAGCTAAATTGTACTGTCACCTGTATGGTGTTCAAGGCTAAGGCCAATGACAGGCGTACATCTAGCCCGTTGTCACGATGAATTTCGTGGGCCTCGATCTGACTACGTCACACAGGTGGCATGAGCAACAACAACAACACACTTGAGACTTCTAACAATACTGAATTTTAGAAACTTTTAATCTCTAGTAAAATTATTTAAACAAAGCATAGAAGATACAGATCAAGTATGTAAGATAAAGAAGACCAAAAACATAACATATCACGTTTCACAAAAAAGGCAAAAATATTTCCCGTTAAAGGGAACGATGAGAAGGAAAATTGGAAAAAAAAGAATTCCTTCAAAACAAATCAATTCACCCTTTGGCGTCACTTTTCGCTCCCATCTTTCCCATATGATCGCAAAAATACCACCAGTCAAACTCTTAAACCACCTGGCTGTAAAAAAGGGGATCTTCATTTTTCTCTCCCCTCCCCTCCCCTCTGCGAAAGGATAGAACCATATGGCTAGCGGTGAAAAGGATTGTAACATTCGAAGAGGAAGTGGCAACCTGGTTCCCACTTTTCCGCGCTTCCAGGGTCAGGGGTTAGTAGGGTGAAATCATGGGTTCAGGGTCGGGGGGTGCAAAAGCATCGCGAGCATTAATTTGAGAAGCAAAAAATTCTCTAAATCCTTAGGGAGCAGGGGGTTATGATTATTGTAATAAGCTCACAGCCCTTTAAACGCAGATGGGCTCCTCTCCACCCCTCTTCTCTTCTTTAAAAATAGATGGAATGTTGTACTGACACGGCTGGATTTTTTTTCCGTGTAAGTATTGATTACCCACAGTCAAGGGTAACTTTTCAGTAAGAGTACAAGAAACAAATTTTTGCCCTATCTGTCAGCTGCGTTTTGAAATTCGCAGCTAAAAATTCTCCTTCGAAGAAAATTCCAAATTTCAAAAGAGAAATTGGGTGAGAGATGTTATGGACAGCATCAAAATTAAATAAATATCCTCATCGTGATTTCAAAAAAAGTAAAATATGTAATATTCCTCATGAAATTAAAATATTTTACTGTTAACAGTGCCTTTCTGTGTAGATTTCGTGGAGTGAACGCCGTTTAAGTTATAGCTTTTTGTTTACTAAGCCCTTGATCCTTAGTTATAGAATAATTGAATTTCTATTCAAATGAAAAATTCATACTTCATCAATGAAACTATTCTATCACGTTTCACTTTTTGTTGAATATAAAGTTCTATTTCTTTTGAAATAAAATTCTCTTTCATTAAAATGAAGAGAAACAGCTTTACCACAATCATTATATTTGAGAATTAATTGACTATGTACATGAAATTCAAATCGTGATTTCTTTAACATATCAAACTTTTAAAAAAGCTGTCTTATCATTGCACTAGAGCACATTTAATTCTTTACCAATAACTGCTTTCTGATTTTCATGAGCAAGATGTTTATTTTTTGTTAATTCAAATCAGTAAGAATCATTTTGATTTCCCTTTTCTCCCTTCCTCATTTTCTTCAAGAAGCAACATGTGCATAGACACAATAAAGGTTCTTTGAAAAGAAGAATATTTAAAAAATTCTACGAACAATTCGAATAGGAAAACTGTTGAAGTGTGTTGTGTGAACAGAACAACGAAACGCTCATAAAGAAAAGAAAAAAAAACTGCATGACTTGCCTCGTGTATACTCACATTGCTATAACAAGTGGGAATCCCACAAACGTGCGTGACATTAAATGATATATTTATTTAACAGGCTGCTCCCGACGTCAAAAATGATCGACCAGTTTGAGCCAGAATAGATTAATAAGCACGTTCCGAATGACTAGAAATCGGCGGGAATTCACGTGGAGGAGAGGAATGGAGGTAGAGAATTCGTTGTTGAAGTTGTGGAAGAGGAGCGGAATTAATAGAAATAGATCAAATAAAATCCTTTATAATTATTGCTTAATAACAGATAATGCAATTAATTGATAATTGTATTTAAAGAGTACAAAACAAGTTGAAATCTTACCATATAATTTTTTGAATCGAACGCATTATCATTAGAGTTGAAATAAATATATTAGTTGTCCTTTTTCATCAACTTCGCAAAGGATTATTGCTGATGAACCTCGTTATCAGAGAGGTTTTAAGGCATGGGTCAGCTAGGCCCGGGATCAGGGCCTCGTCTCCTTCTCAACTCGGCTTCAAAAAAGATAAAGATCTGAATAATTTTAATCGTCAAATGTTGCTCTCGGTTGTCAACAGAACTATATGTCAACGGGAAAATGTGGTAAGACTGCACTATTATGTCATGTATGTCGTCTGTGTCTAGGTCCAGACCGTGGTACACCATCATTATTCATTCGAAAGGCAACAGTCATTTGAGTCGTTTTGTGCCTAAGTTCGTGAGAATCTGAATCATGCACCAGTGGCGTAACGGAAAATATTAGGGCTCCCTGCAAGTCAGGTTTGGGGCCCAATCCCAAATACGCACTTGGTGTCAGTCAGCCTTTGCCCTCCCCCGATAATGCGGGGGTGTACGTTACGCCACTGTCATGCACATTTATTTGTTATGGGTCATCACTCGTACGAATATTCGACAATGAATGCTATATACTACCTACTCAAAGAGGCCCAAAAGGAGCCCACTTATGTATTGTGGTCCAGGGCCTCAAGAAGGCTTAAGACGTCACTGCTCGTTATTCTTAATTTTGATCAAAGGACGAGTGACTTGAAATGATACTCTGAAACATCACATCACACGTATCGGATGGATTTAACAAAAGTTGGTTTTACAGTCTTCGGAGGAAATGAAATCTGAACCGTTGTTTGACTGAACATTAGGCCAGCGGTACTTAAAATTTTTGATCGCCGCGGACCCCCTCTAAGTATCAAACTGACATCGCGGACCTCCAAGTTTTATGAGCATCCCTCCCCGACTTAATATTCTTGATCAAAATACAAGTTCTAGTAGAGATTTTTCATTGGGGACAATTTGGTGATGTAGTCTAGAATGGTACATCTTTCAATTTTTCCACGAGGCCTTCAGAGTCTGCAAAAGAGGGATATCTCAGCGTTGCGTAAGAGACTTTGTGCACCCCCCTCCCCAGAGAAACGCTGCAGACCTCCCAAGGGTCCGCAGATCATAGTTTAAGATCAGTACAATTCAGACCACGACCCTACATTTGGATTTCGATTTCTATCTCATATAGGCTTCAGCAAAAACCCAACAGTCACAGCATCGAGCTTGTGACAGGCGATGTCACAGTTCAGCCACATGTTTGAGTTCATAAAGAACTGTTCAGTAGCGAAGCTGATGGAAGTGAAGATATCGAGACACAAAATCAGTACTTTAGCGCGGTGTGAAAGCTTGGAGAGTGGGGTGCCAGTTCAAGATAGCCACGGCTCAAAAGTATGAGGCCACGGCACGACCATGACTCAAAAGTATGAGGACCGTTGCAAAAAGCCATCGTGTAAGGGTAATAATTAAACCGTCTCTAATAAATATACTCTCATAACAACATACAAATTTTCCTTGGAATGTTTTTCTGATGGCCAAAGTTGTGTCCACGCTCATTTTCATAAATTTACAACAAAAATATAATGATACACAATGAGTTCTTATAATACCATGTTACACGAAACGATTCTAAGCAACAAATTTAGGATTTCAATCACAATAATTTTTTAGAAAAAAAAATGAATCTATTTAAAGTAACATTATTTATAAATAGCGTGATTAGAACCTATACTTTGTCACAATTGTGGGTGGAAACCTCAAGCACATGTATGGTTGGGGTTTCGTGCTTTCGCCAAGAATTGCAGGAAAATGTGTAGAAAAAAAATTAAGTATTCCTCCTCGCTTTTCAAGTGCGTCTTTTTTAAAAAGCAATGATCGTGACTTGCATTAAAAAAAATGCACGACAGTTCGTAGGGGCAATTGCATGACTACTCTTCTCGTTTCTTAATGGCATACCCATATTTCATAATGTTTATTCAAGGCTCCAAAAAAAAAAATTTACAAGAAAATTGCATTGTCTATAAAACAAACAATTTACGGCCTTTCTCGGAAACAATTTTAAAACAATATTCAATGAAAATACTGTTTTATTTCCACTGAGAGAGATTCCTTTAAATTTTATAAAAATTGATTTTTTTTAGAAGTAGTTGTTTTAATTGATTCATGACGAAAAAAAATAAATATAACCAAGGATTGGTACAAAACTCCCTTATTAATTTAGAATGAGTCAAAACTGAAATTAACTGCTTATATTTACTATAAAGTTAAAACATTAATAAAAACGACGTTAATTAACATGTGATAATCTATTATTGCCTGGAATGTTTCAAAATATTTAATAATGAAGATAAAGCTCAATTCAAAAAGTAAAAGAATAATTCACAGCTTTAATATCCAACTAGATATTAAAGAAGAAAAATAGTTTATAAAATGAATTCAAACAATTACGTTACATAAATCTAAAAGTGATAAACATGGTATCACGTTGCAAATAAGTTGAGAAATAAATTAGCATACTTAAATAAAACATCACAGGAAAGTTTTAATTTTTTTATAGAATAATTACGCTAATGATAATATGAATCCATACCTATTTGAATTATTATTATTCGATATAGTTACATTTTATTTTCAACTATCATAATTAGATTCATCACTTTTCACGGTAATCATTTGTGTATTTATTCCATCGTTCCAATGAGGGGGGGGGGATCTACATTATAAACAGAAATGTATTATATTTCAATACCAATTATTTATGCAATAAGTTTTTTTGAACATCATTTAAGGCTGTTTTCGCCAAATGTACTTGAGCTTGAACTAAATGCGGAGCATATTTTTAACAAAAAAAATTACTCTATTTTCATGAAAATTTTGTAACATCGAAACTTATACATTTGTTTAACAGATAATGTTTTTAAAATTTCAAAATACAGTCGGACCTCTATATAACGAAGTCGCTAAATCCCTAAAAAAAGTTCGTTATATGGAAAATTCGTTATATAGAGGTTCATCTTATAATACACTTTATAAACCACATAAAACAAATTTTAAATTCATAAACCCTATATATTAAAAAAAGTAATTATTCACACCTTTTTTAAATTTAATATATGTTTATTTTATATATCTTACCTATCAAGAAAGAAAGAAAAACAAGGAAACCAAGAAGAAAGAATGTCGAAGGATTCACTGTATTTTCAATATTAAGAAAATAATTTTATATTAAAATTAATAAATTTTAAGGACATTTTATAATTTAAAGCATACAAGTAATAGAACACGGGACAACTCCACTGAGGGTGAAAGAGGATATCGAAGATGTTTC